>JBBIGA010146619.1:0-17249 GCA_037576975.1 Alestes dentex | reverse complement strand
GCATGTGCACTGGTTATATCATTTAGACTGGTTAAAGCATTTAGACTGTAATACACAGCCTCAAGTAGCTCAAAATACAGAAATAAATTATACACATTTTCAGTACATAATTATGGCAGGTCTGCCAATTTGTTACCTTTTATTTTGTATCATGACATCAATGAGTGAAAACCTTGACTAACAACCTATTTCTAGCAATATTTGAGCCTGTTTAGCCTGCTGACATTTAGCTCTTGAATTTGATTGTTATTCTTGTTTTTATTTCTATTTTCAGATGTCCACAATTATGCAATAACAGACAATTTCATTCCTAAAATGTGCATAACAGACAATTTCATTCCTAAAATGCGCTAAAACTTTGCAAAGTTACAATCTATCAATTGTAGAATTTCTCTTAAAACTGCTGTACTAGTTTCCAGACCTGAAAACACTAACGATAGCATTACAGTGTACTTTTCATCTTTTTTTCTGTTTTATACTTTTTGACTTACACTTTTGAAAGACCAGTTCTAAATTTTAAAATAAGCCTGTTCTTCTTTTTACCACTACATTGCTACTTTGTTTTTTTTTTACCTGTTCTGTTTGTCCTGTTGTTCTTCATTCTCTAGGAACGTCAAGAATTTCAGAGATGACCTAGAATTCCTTTTACAAGGTGTTTCTGAGTTTGACATTCAGGGTGACTCTGTACCATCTGACATACTGGTGCATGGATCTACAGCATTTCCTATTGGACAGACGCCAGATGGAAAGGCATTTATTGCTGGTTCATACTATGGAAAGGGTCGAGTGATTGTTGTCAGCCATGAAGCATATCTAGGTCATAAATCGCTGTCCACTTTCATGATCAATGCTGTCCACTGGCTTGATAATCAGCATAATGGTGTTATAGGAGTTTTACCTGAACTTAAAGATGCCTATAGGCTGCTGAGTAGGTCAGGACTACAGTGTGAGTTAACTGGGTTTAAGCAAGGTCTGAGTGTCTTTGTCTGCACCTCTTACAATGATGCTCAGTCTAAAGAGATCCAGGAATTTGTTGCTGGTGGTGGTGGCCTACTCATAGGTGGTCATGCTTGGTGGTGGGCCAGTTGTAATCCTGGCTGTAATGTGATGACTGATTGCCCTGGAAATCATATCCTCAGCAAAATGGGATTTTGCATTTTGGATAAAACAGTAAATTCTGGGCTGTACAAGGCTCCGTATGTTTTCAGAGATGACATACAATGCCTTTCACAAGGCGTGTCCGAGTTTGACATCCAAGGCGAAAGTGTACCATCTGAGATACTGATCTGTGGTCGTTCAGCATTTCCTATAGGACTCACTCCAGATGGAAAGGCATTCTTTGCTGGGGCACACTATGGACAAGGACGAGTAATTGTGGTTGGCCATGAAAGCTACCTAGGTCGTGATTCACTCTCCACGTTCTTGATAAATGCTGTCCACTGGCTTGATAATCGCCGTAAAGGGGTTATCGGAGTCTTCTCGGAACTTAAAAATGTCCAGATCCTGCTGAGTAAGTCAGGACTACAGTGTAAATTTACTGACCTCAAGAAGGATCTGAGTGTCTATGTCTGTACTTCATACAATGATGTTCAAAGAGAAGAAATTCAGGAATTTGTTTCCAATGGTGGTGGCCTCCTGATTGGTGGACATGCTTGGTGGTGGGCATATGGCAATCCTGGCTGCAATGTTATGACCGGTAACCCTGGAAATCATATTCTTGGGAAGATGGGATTGTATCTCCTGGATACAACTGTAAACTCTGGGTTGTACAAGCCGCAACAGGTTTCCAAATATGCTCTAGAATTCCTCTTGCAAGGTGTTTCTGAGTTTGACATCCAAAGTGACTCTGTACCATCTGAGATACTGGTTAATGGTCCTTTAGCATTTCCTATTGGACAGGCGCCAGATGGAAAGGCATTTCTTGCTGGGTCATACTATGGAAAGGGTCGAGTGATTGTTGCCAGCCATGAAGCATATCTAGGTCGTGAATTGCTGTCCACTTTCATGGTAAATGCTGTCCACTGGCTTGATAATCGGCGTAATGGGGTTATTGGAGTCATCCCAGAATTAAAGCATGTCCAGAGACTGCTGAGTAGGTCAGGACTACAGTGTGAGTTAACTGGGTTTAAGGAAGGTCTGAGTGTCTTTGTCTGCACCTCTTACAATGATGCTCAGTCCAAAGAGATCCAGGAATTTGTTGCTGTTGGTGGTGGCCTTCTGATAGGTGGTCATGCTTGGTGGTGGGCCAGTGTTAATCCTGGCCGTAATGTGACGACTGATTGTCCTGGAAATCATATCCTCGGCAAAATGGGATTGTATCTCTTGGACAAAACAGTGACTGCGGGCTTGTACAAGGCCCCACAGGTAAAGCAGCATGGCATTACCACTATACGGATGTATCATTTCCAGAACTTGCTGCAGCATTTTGCTGACCATGTGATCCAGGGTCAGCAGCTGGGAGATTATGAACAGCGATTTCTGAAAAAGTTTGGCAGTGATTGTGTCAGCTACCTTCGCAGGCAGGCACATGGCTGTGAAATATACACATCAGTAGTTTCACTTCTCACAGACGTGATTAAGAAGGCAGGGTTTCCTCAGGTGTCTCCTACATGCCCTGTTAAAAGTGCACAGAATCATCTGCTACTGAAGGTGGGGACTGAGTTGTCCAGGATTTGTCATGACCCCGACACGCTCCAGTCATGCATCACAATAGATGCACCTAATCTGCCATCTGTGTCCAACACAAGAGTCTTGATCAGTGCGAGCACAGCAGGTAAAGACTTATCAGTTAAGTGCACTACAACTAATTATTAGAATTGCAATTATGCAATTACATTTAATTATGCAATTGCATTTCTGTCCAGATACAGATCAAATTAGTTGCAAATGGAAAGAGTGGGAATATGATAGTTATTCCCCTAGTAACTAAATACACAATGGGTGTGTCCGGAATCGCGCTCTTACGTGAGTGCACTGGAATGTAGTGCATATTGCGCACTGAGCACTTCCTTCTGTAGTGCACACTGTCACGGGTAAGTATTGTCCTAAATGGAACACTGACGTTTTGCACTTAGCGGAAGTGACAGACTAAAATTTGATCGCGATTCTCCAGCCCGCCAAAATATCTGCAGGCTTTTGTTTACACAATGAATTTCCTCGTGCTTTTATTTGCTTTTGTTTTCCCCCTACTACACCCCATGTGGAAACTACGTCGCATCCAACGTCGATGCAGGATTATTAAACTCTGAAAACTTGTCGAAAGTCCCTCCCCTTCCGCTACGTAGTCAAAATGGCGTCCGTTTAGTGCAAGTAGTGTCCGTCGTTCCGCACTGCGTTTTTGGCCGTTATCAGTGCACCATCCGGGTACTTTCAGTGCACTGAGTTTTAGCGCGGTTGTCAGTGGGTGTGTCCGAAATCACGCACTTGCACACTTCTAGTGCTTGATTTTAGTGCATAGTGCGTTCACACTGACAACCAAGCTAAAACTAGTGCACTGAAAGTACCCAGATGGTGCACTTATAATGGCCAAAAAACACAGTGCGTAATGATGGACACTACTTGCACTAAATGGACGCCATTTTGACCTCGTAGCGGAAGGGGAGGGACTTTTGACAAGTTTTCAGAGTTGAATAATAGCGGCCAATAGTGAAATGCAAGCCCAAGCGGAGGCAACTGGTTCGTATAAATGTAAGTACCGTTAATAAAATTATTTTTCTGATGTATACTGCTGTATAACCGGCAGATATTTTGGCGTGCTGGAGAATCGCGAGCAAATGTTAGTCTGTACAAAACATTAGTGTTCCATTTCGGACAACAATTACCCATGGCAGTGTGCACTAGAGGAGGAAGTGCTCAGTGCGCACTATGCACTACATTCCAGTGCACTCACGTAAGTGCACGATTTCGGACACACTCAATGTGAACGCACTATGCAATAAAACATAGTGTTCAAAGTGTGCAAGTGTGCAATGTCAGAGACACTTTGTATTTTTTTCAGCATCTTTTCTAGTTTTTGTAACAAAGTTTGATGGATACTGGCATGAACTAACCATGTAGGGGAAAACT
Organism: Alestes dentex; assembly: GCA_037576975.1. Classification (NCBI taxonomy): domain Eukaryota; kingdom Metazoa; phylum Chordata; class Actinopteri; order Characiformes; family Alestidae; genus Alestes; species Alestes dentex. The sequence goes on along the minus strand of JBBIGA010146619.1, from coordinate 13,184 downwards.
TGAATGGTGGAAAGTTTCAAATCCGGTTAAATGTAATGTTTACAAAATGAGAGGAGCTAGCCATTTGCTTTCTCCTTTCAGACTATGAAGAATGGTTAAGCACAGGTCTCTATCTCTCTCCTGGAATGAAGACTACAATTACCGTACCCAAGGCAGTCATAGGCAAGGGTTGGCAGGTATCACTTCATGCTATTCTGGCCATTTTTAATGGTAAAAAGTGAAATTTAAGAAACAGTATTAAGCTATTGTTATTTTTATACTCTCTGTTTTGGTCATTAAGCCTCCTAAAAAGCCTATTTCTGACAAAAATGTTCGTCCAGAGCATTAAATTAAAATGGGTGTAAACAAACAAAACCAGGTTAGCTAGGTGACAAAACGGTTACACAATATTTCACAAACATGCTGTATCCAAAACTGGACATATTTTGTGTTAAGCATATTATGATGCATATAAACTAATCCCACATATCTGCAGGTGCAGATTGGCTGTCAGACAGACGACTTGAGCGAAGCAAATGAGCTGAAAAGGGCTCCTGTGGTGGTTGTGCGTTTCCCTTTGGAAAAAGAGAGTCTGCAAGTCTGGAATCTGTGGGGAGGACTTATTTACCTCATCGCCCCCCCTAGAAGTACAGTGCGTGACATGGAGTTCGTCATACAGACAGGTGTAAAAGCACCATACTACAAGTCTGGTAAATTCATTTTTAGACTTTTCTTTGTTAGTGATGAATAATCTGTGCCATTCATTGCAAGATTAAATATGATCTTTTCTGGAGTAAATGACATAAAGGCCTTTAAACTAAAGTGATGGACATAAAAGTACTATGAGGCATAATTCCAGAAATGGATCTCATAAGGCTGAGGCCTAATTCAGACCTCTGCAAAAGTTGAGTTTAAGTACAAAAAGTTAAAGTACAAAAGTGCCATTTCTATTAAGGAGAGCTGTGTTGCTGCACACATTAACAATTCTCCAACTCATCATCTCTACGAGGATAAGGCTTTAGGGAAAGGGGCCAGTCTGGGGCTCAGGTCTCTGTAGCTCCTGTTCCTACCAGCAAAAAATAGCTGGCAGTCGTTGGCCCCAGGCTGCCCCCTTACGCAACATGGTTTCACGTAAGCATAAGGGCCCTTATGTAAATTTTAAAAAAAAATTGTACCCACACATTGCTTCCTGCGTCGCTGGCTGTCCGCTGCTTCACTTGAATAGGTTAAATGCAGATAAAGAATTTGACATTGACACTGTGTGCCATGCTGTGGTGTGTTCATGTGTGACTACAAGGGCCACTTTACTAATTGCTTAATAAGTGTTGTTCAGTACTTTTTGTATATATTAATAAAGTTATACCACTTTCCACCCAGGAGTGACCCCTGTATGTGACTGGGTAGCTGAGATCAGCAAAGCACCAGCACCCTGGGCAGAGCTGGAGTTTGAGAATCTCATCATCACCTTGCCATCAGAGGTGATACGGCATCTGGAATGTCCAGACAAGGTTGCCACTCTCTGGGACTCCATCATGAAGAGTGTAGCTGACTTGGCTGCCAAGCCTGCGAAGTTTTCCCGCAAGGAACGCCTCGTTGCTGATGTTCAGATCTCTGATGGTTTGTATCGTGTAGAAGTGTTTTGTCAGAACAACTTTAATAGAACCATTACCGCATTACCATTACACTAATGTGATGGCATGATTTAAAGATATACAAAAAGATCAGTTTTTCCGGTTATTTCTTTTGCACAGTGTGTCTGTGTAAAATGTGCACGTCACTATTTTATTCGCTTTTGACTTGATTCAAAATTCTAAACAAAAAGAAAATGTTTGGAGAAGATGAAAAAATAATAGATATAAATAATTTATTATACCTGTTAAACTACCCAACACTACATTGTTTTACAACTGCAACAATTAAAATAGTAATGTTAAGAGCATAGTGTGTGCATGTGTGAGCTCTGTTTCATCCCATCAGCACACTAAGTCTGTTATGAAGCTGCTGGAATACATAGAATAACTGCTATACAAACACTACTGCACTTACACATATGGAGGCATCATTTCTGATTTTTTTACACAGCTCACACTGCAATAGTACATAAACGAATAGTAACCTGTGCATTTTACACACACACACACACACACACACACACACACACACACACACTGCTGCGTATTGTACAAACAGTGAACAGAAAAAAGGGAAAAGTGGTCTCTTTTTTTTCCATGGCTGTATGTACCCCTAAATTAATCATATTATGGTCTGTTTCCCCAGGCTTCATGCATTCTGGTTATCCTATTATGATGCACTCCGTCTCTGCTCCAGACTTGGTTAATCCATATGTTGCTGGTAAAAGTGATTTTTGGGGTCCTATGTTTGCATTGGGCCAGAACCTAAAGTGTTCAAATTCGGAGTTCCCTCCACATACTACTGCGAGCACCTGTAATCTGTGGTCCGTGTATGTGCATGAGGTTGTGCTGGGTGTGAACAGGGCAAATGCTCATGAGGAAATGACACCAACCAAACGACAGGGCCGAATTAAGGAATACATCACGAGAGGCAGGCATCTGGACGACTGGAAGGTTTGGACAGCTTTGGAGACTTACATGCAGGTTAGTGGAGCACATGAGATTCTGACTTTTGATTTAAAGAATTATTCAAGCATGTATGCAAATAGCAACTTCTTCATTTTAGAATTACTACTACAGCTGACTATAACTCAGTGAGATTGTCTCTCAGCTAAATAGAATTTAACAGTGGTTGCAAGAATAAGCAACTGTGAGTTTAAATTTAGAGTGGGAGTTGATCCCAAAAAAAGACTCTTATAATTACCGTCATTTGGGGATCAAGAGTTGACTCCAAAGCTCAATAAAAACTGTGCTGTTAATAGCTATTTTGAAAATACAAAACAGATCATCAGTCTCGGAGAATATCAATGTTCATGCAGCTTAGTTTTCCTCAAGTGCTCATATTTGTACAATTGTCAATTTTCCTTAAGCCAATATATTTCTTCTTTCATCAAAGGGTTTTTATGAGTTATAAATATAGTATTGGCCTTTCAAAGACCATTCCTAGCTGAACCAAATGTGGCATCAGTATTTTTATATCTATGGTGTCGTTTCCACATGTAAATGTTCACTACGAGATCATGTCTAGTCATAAAGATATACAGTGCTGAAACAGGTGTAGTTGAATGACAGTGTAGTGTTAAAACAACTTTTACGTCATTCTGTTACATAAGTCTTACTCTAAAATGGATTACAGTTTTTTAATGTAATTAGTAGTTTTACGTAAGACTATAAGAATCAAATATATACAGTTTCTTTCCAAAGGCTTGCAAATTTGTTAAAAATATAGAATATCACATTTACACAAGTACTTAGTTCCTTAATTCAGTAGATTGTTTAAGCACCTTTGGCAGTGATTACAGCCCTAAAGGGGGATTCCCTTGGTTTTCTTTTTTCTGTAATTAATCTCACAGAAAGCCATAACATGAAATGGTTAAAAAAAAAAAACTTACTTGATGCTCAAGAGATTGCTATATAGTAGAGATTGCGATACAATACAATCTCGCCTAGTCTTTCCTTGCTCACCTCTGACTTTGTTTTTGTTTACACGTGGTTTGTTATTGTTTGTGTAACTCCGCCCCTAGCCTCCCTCCCGCACCACCTTTGCCTGTCCACTTGCTCGTAACCCTGCCCGGTCTCAGCTGTTGTGTATGACCCTCATGTATTTAGAACCTTTTGACATTTTCCACTGGCACAAGGACGTGTGCCATAGTGCCAACAAATTAATGGAACACTTCTACTAGAAAAAAGTTTTTCCGTTACAAATAAAGCGACTTGTACCCGAGCCATACCCACGCTGTCACAGCCGTGCTCGAGAGCAGGGCCAAAGCGGGCCGCAGCCGAGCTGCTTTTTGTCAGCACAACATGGAAACAGGCCATCGATTTTTACTGTCTAAACCAAAAAATGGAGATACAAACTAACAACTGGGAAGATTCATTTCAGTAGGAGTTTTCTATGACACTAACAAGTTTATCTTTAACACTGTGAGAAAACTGAAGGTTTTTGTCGCACGGCTAAGAATGCAAAGCAAAAAAATTACCTCAAGACTGTAAATAATAAAAGACCACAATAACAAAAGCAGCTCAGACAGAAACAACTTTCCCCTGGTTTGACGCCATGGACGTGGATTTAGGACAAAGAGAGAATTGAGTCAGAAACCCCATTACTAGGCTGAGATGAGTTCCTGTATGCCTACAGAAAAGGCCTTTTTGTGTTTGAGTTTGTCGGTCAACTGTGATATTTCCCATATTTGTACTCGTATCTGTGATAGTGTTTCTAGCTCTATGTTTACCTTGTTTGTGTTTCTTCGTTTTGTTAGCGTTGAGTTCTTAGTCCAGTGTTTTGTATTCATATCCACCTTATTTTAGTTTTTATGTAAGAAAGATCACGTCTCCACATATGTCCACTTACAGTCCTCCATACACTATTAATGGGCTTTTGGCCCATTTTTAGAATACTTTGACATATACTTGCAAGGCTGTATTGAAAACGCAACACGATTTGAAGACAAACTCAGAAGACACGTATAGGAATTCACCAGGCAAACTTTTTCTGACAAAAATCTTTACATTTACATAAGAGCAGTCAGTCATTTTACTGTAATTGTACTAGGTACCTGCTGTTTCAAACACAACAAAAAATTAAATGAACAGTTAAAAGAAAAAAGGCTTTGGGTGTGTGATGCAAAACAGACATTTTGATATTTACTATCCATTGTTCTATTTACAATGATAAAACTTTATCACTTTCAGCTGCAAGAACAGTTTGGCTGGGATGCCTTCAAGAAAGTCCATGCAGTTTACCATGACATGAATAACACACCAAACGACAACACTGGCAAAATAAACCTGTATGCTGAAACATTCTCCAAGGTGATAAAGAGGAATCTGACCAGCTTCTTCAAAGCCTGGGGCTGGCCCATTCAGCCCAGTACTGAGGAGAACCTGTCCAGTCTGCCTGAATGGAGTGACCATCCACTGGTTCAATATAAGTAGTTAAAACAACCATCTTTTTTTCTGATTTTTCTGATTTTTTTAGGGTCTCTCCTCTCGAAAATTTGTTCACATAGATGTGTTTATCAACCAGGATTTGCATTGCTTGAGTAAACTAGTCAAAATAGTCTTTTTCTGTTTTCTAATAATTTGCATCAATAATTTGATGTCAAATCATATCACAATCTGAAAAATGTCACATGTACTTATGAGATACAATTTGAAAGCACATGGTCTCAGACAGTTTTGGCATTCAATACAGATCAGCACTATAAAGACAGTTCCAAGGTGTCATGGGTTAAAGCCTACATTTTGGTGACTTGTCAGCTTTGGATATTTTCAAATAACGTCATTACCTACAAACTACTATTTTCTTGTAGTTTATGGGGTTAAATTCCATCAGTTTTTATCCTTAGTAAGAATCCACACAAGCAGAGCGATAGTACAGCCCTGCAACCAAAGAACAGCTGAAGCCAACTTTCTGAAAAAGCAGTGAGATGCAAAATGAATCCCAGTTAAGTGGAAAACAGATAAACAAAAATAAGTGAAACACCAGCAAACATGTTTCCTGGTAGACTTAAAGACTTAAAGAATTAATGGAAACTCTGAAAAGTTATCAATAATATGATCAATTAACTTTTTTGACAACCATATCATGATCCTGAAATGTATCATTTGAAACCTAAAAACAAATAAGATTCACATTATCGCATTATTCACTATAGTCTTCTTGTTCTCTGCATGTTCACTTACTGTAATAGAATAAATTTCCATTATTATACACAATCATTTTAAGGTCAAAATCCATAGGATGTAATGGTGGAGTGGTTTATCATTTTAAAATAACTTGTTAATTATGCATCTTAATCATTTTGCTCACAGTACTGTGCCTTACAACATGATTACAGTGTGAAAATATATACTGATGCACATCTGGATTAGACTGTTGCTTAAGTGTAGTAGTGTGACATCGTAATGCTAAAATCATTTGCTTGTAGTGTACACAGATAAACATAAGAAATATAAAAGTGTGATCTATAACACCTGTTTCATAACTTATACTAACCCACAAATAAATTAATTTGTGTTGTGCATAAATCATTTTCTTAATTAATGTCACCATAAATCACATGCATGGGTAGCATGACCTTTTATTTTTTCCTATATTCACAAAGTACTGTATCTGAATTTCATTCTACTTCTTGGTCCTGAATATGCAAAAATTCAAAGTGTAGCTGTATAGTTGCCACTGTATAAAGAGACCAATTCTCGTGCTTAAATATACATTTTAATGAATTTCTTGAATCCCAAAATGTAGAGGCACTTTATCTTAAGCCAGGGGTGTCCAAACTTTTTGCAAAGAGGGCCAAATTTGATCAAGTTAAGATGCCCAGGGGCCAATAGTTCCTTCTGACATGTTTTTAACCACAAAAGTTACATTGAAAATACACACCGTTATAAAACAATTTTCACTGTCAAAATGACCTTTATTTTTCAAATGGCAATGTAACCAAATATAAGCCACTCAGGCAGACATGAACAACTCAGAAAACACCATTCTGCCTTTCATTCATATCTGGAGAGTCAGATAACATTGAGCAAACTGTATAGAACACCTTAAATGTCCACAAGTTTGATAAATATCATTGCCTCATGAACATTTAAAACAGGAGTTGTAAAGTAAAGTGGTCTGTTATCATCAAAGTTTAAAACATGTGAATTTTGCCCTTCTTTTACAAGATCTTTCAGAAAGCAATTGTTTGTGTAAGATCTACAGGTACATAACATCAACAGTTACAACCAAATCTTATTCAAGAGTTTAATAAAAAAAAGTGCCATAAGTTCACGCTCATTAGTGTGCTTTAGGTTTTTCACAATAGTGACAGATGTTACCATTCAAAACACTCCATTTCAGATTTATCAAGGAACAGATAACTTGCTGGCACTAATTCTATGCAGTCGCCATGGGAGAAACGAGTGGAGGGTTTGCGCCACGGATGCAGAGCCAGATAGCTTCATAATGGTACTGCCACCATGTTGTGAAAGGAGGAATTACATTTTAAAAGTTTTATAACTGATTTACTCTGACAGAGCTAGCAAGCCACAAATAACACGTTATAAGACTGAAGCTGCGGGCCGTATAAAATCTGACAGCGGGGCATGATTGGCCTGCGGGCCAGACTTTGGACATGCCTGTCTTAAGCAGAGTACTTTTTTAGAAAAGTAGAACGTTAAGATTATCTTGTGCCAAACTGTGATCTGCACCCTCATATTTCTGAATGGCTTATGTTTAGCAAGCATAAACGTTACAGTCAGTTACTGGCACTGATTATAGAACAGCTCTCCTACTGGTGTATTGGAGTATTTCTGCAGGAACTGAACCAGCTTATTCAGGGTGTATTCCTCAACTAAATTCTGATCAGTGTTGAGGGCAATCGCTGCACCACTGCGAACAGGAACACCGTTGCCACCAATGCAGCAGTAGGCGTACCACATGTACTCGGGGATATTGACCCTTTTGACGTTGTTCTTGATGATCCAGTTACCAGCAGAGGGGATCGCACCTACCAGCACGTAGGCCTTGTTGCACTGAGAATTGAACATACTTGCCAGTTTGGACTCATAGTTAGCCCATGCATTCTGGTTCAGTTTTGAGTTCTGGGGCACCACATTGGTGAGGGTGAATGTGGCATTACGACTTGGAACTAGAAGAAACAGAAGACAATAGTGAAAGAGAAAAATTACCACACAGAGGTACATTCTTCATAATCCTTTAGGTTATTTATGGATGGGCTGAATTCAGGTTTGTAAACAAAGCACAAGACGCAAGACAATCCTTTTCATGAAAAGAAGTTCAGTACAAAGTAAAGGGGCATTCGGCTGTTGCTCTTATCCAGAATGACTTACAATCATTAGTTACAAGGACAGTCCCTGCCTGGAGGGTTAAGTGTTCTGCTTAAGGACACAGCGGTAAAAAAGTTTGAACCTGCAACTCTGTGGTCATCGGGTTCACAGGCAAGTGTTTTACCCACTAGGCCACTGCCACCCTGTTAAAGATTTAAGAAGCGAGTAAAGGGCAGCCCCTGAAATCAAATTTATACGGAAAGAACTTAATTAGGTGCAGGCTGCCTATAGGTATATTGGCTGACCTCCAAATGAAAGACTACATGAAGTTCGAACTGGGCTTATATGTACTTGTCTGTAGGTTTTATGAACAGTAAGAAGAAAATTCCACTGATAAATAGAAATAGAAAATATTTTTTTCGATCAAGTATAAGGATGGGTATTGAGCACCAGTTCCTGACTGGTCAATACCAAAATATTGAAAAGCTCTGTGACAAACAGTGCTGGTTGCTTTATTTATGCAATGTTAATGCCTTTTAACATAGCTAACATTTTCAAATAGCTGATGCTAGACTGCATCAGTTGGAGGGACAGGGGTGACACACTGTACATCACCACCACACAGTTGGTAATCAGACTTTTGTAGAGATTGCCTTTGCCTCATTTATAGGGGAAGCTCAAAGAGAAGCTTGTTTTTCTTCAAAAAGTAATAAAAAATAACTGCTGAATCTTCAAGTCTTTTTTCCCATCAACTTATGGAGAGTTGTATCAGTAAAAGTATCGATAAGTATCAGTATCGACCAGCAGTATCAGGGTCAATAACAGTATAAGGCAAATCCTAAACATACCCATCCGTAGTCATATACAACCTGTCAAGGTTACTGCAGTTCCCAGCTGCCAATATCCATGTCTAAGGTTATTAAATGGTGAAGGCCGGGTGATCTGTGGTTCACCTGCCACCCAAAAGCACTTGTTTGCAAAAATAAAACCAGCCCAGGGTTACTTAGAATTTGTATCTAATGTGGGTACACAATAATATCTTCATGTCTCCATTGAAATGCACATTGTGAAAGCTATTGCAAAAATATAATTGACACTGAAAAGCACTGCTTTGTTCTTCAAAAGTATGAGGATTTCGAGGCTCTTGACAGTGATCAGTGCATACCTGCATGGTGCCCATTAGGATTAAGGTGGCCGCGATCAAACCCTGAGTTAGTATAGTCCTCATTCAGAGCCTGCCTCTCACCCTGATAGACACCAGGGTAGTCCTGCCCTAACCAGTAGCCATCTTTCATCTCACCTCCCCAGTTTTGATTCACCAGCTGAAAAAACACAACATGTATAGATTGCTTGAGTTTTAAAGGGTTTTTCCAAAAAGACAAAGCAAAGCCAGATTACGAAAGTACAAGACTGCTTAGTCGGTGACACAAATGCACTTTCAAATGTTAAGTTATCATATCTCTTACCTGGGGTTCCACAAACCAGCGCGTCTCTCTGCCTCCCCCATTACTGGGCCCAAAGATGTATGCGGAGTAGACAGCAATGCGATTGTACGTGTCATACAGCGTGGCAAAGTGATAGCTGTTCTGGAAGCGCTGGCAGATCCGGGCAACACCAGGTGTAGCTGACCCCCATTGTGGCACTTTGCTTTTGTAGAAGAACTTTATGCATTCAGACTTAGTATGGAAGTCAGACACCACATCACCCTCAGTTAGAGCCAGGAACAAGCCTACAATGGCACAAAAAACACCATAGGTGTGCATGACTGAGCATAAAAAGTCTCCTGTTTTTCTTTTGACTCACACCCGTACTGCAGGGCCAATAACAACTGCACAATCATCAGAGAGGAATCCTGACTAATTCTATCTTATATCCATGTGCTTATCTCTTCTTTTTTATTTTTCCCCAACATTATCAGCCTTTTGACAAGGTAACATAGCAACCACTTGGAAGTGGGCGTGTGTAAATAAAGGAACTGTATTAATGTCCTTGTTTGGATGTGTCGGTTATTGGCTAGTTGTACAGAGTTACAATGTTTTATTGGGGAGTGCATTTGTAAATAAACCGGGATGTTATTAATTCATTAACAGCAATGCTGGTGGTTACAACGCAACTTAAATTCTCCAGCAAACTTCCCCAACATAAAAAACAGGCCGGATGGCAGATCATCAGAGGTTGCATAAATGTGTGCAACATCTGTGTGTTTCCCATAGAAACACACAAAACTGACCTCATCTCACCCCACCAGCATATCAGCAGAAGGAAAACAGGAAAAGCACAAAAATTAAACACCTCTGTTTTTTTCAGTCTGAAAAAAAGCACCTTGGTTCAGACTGGCCCACAGATGTTTGACTGGAATGAGAGTTGGTAAATCTGGAGGCCAGAACAACACTTTAAAAGCTTAAGTTCTTAAACCTGTTTCTTCAGACCCAAACCATGAAAGAAGATACTGACACCAAGGAATATCTTAATTGTCAGTGAGGCACAAACCTGGTCTGCAATACTGGCACATGTGAAACTAGCATCCGCATGACCACCTGGACCCAGGGTTTCTTAGAAGAACATTTCCCAGAGGATCACACTCACCCTCTGTTGGCTTGTCATGTTTCCACAGTGCATGGTAGTGCCTCTACTTTTCCAAGTAAATGCCACACACGAACCTGGCCATCCACTAAACCAAGGGCCCTTTCATTGTTCCAAGGTACTATTTTGATGCTTGCATGTGGGGTGAGCTAAAGAGGTATGGACTTTGGAGATGCTGTAAGGAGGAATGGTCTTAGATAATTTCCCACATGTTCTCCAGTCTCTTTAAACATTATAGGAGAAGATTCTGAGCTGTTCTCATCGCAAATGGGTGCTGCAAGTTAAGGACAGGGTTAGTGGCAGCTCATTGTTTAACAGGGACATATAAATAGTAGCTCTTTTTTTAAACACATTGTTTGGAGGACTAATTTGTATCATTGAGCACACACAATTTTTTTATACTTGAGCAAAAACAAAATGGGGGGGGGGGACTCCTGACTGCAGTATAAGAAAGAGGCATTGCTGGAATCTTCTCAATTTCAGTTGGACAGTTATGCCACAAATTAGCAAAAAAATTATTTGTGCAAGAAATAAGATTATATTTTTATTTATATTTTTAAGTTTTATTCAATATTTTTGGTATCTTTTCATAGTCCTGTAATTTTCAACATGTCTGCTGCACTTGACATCAGTGCAATATATAACCTGCAGATAAAACTCTAAAAACATAAAGGCACCTAACTATATTTTTATTCATACAAAAACCTGACCTGAACTGAACCTAAACCAAATGCATATACACTTAAAATGCTTCGACATTAAGACAAATCACACTCAAACTACCATTCCACACACTGTAATTAGCATTTGTATTATACACGCTGTACCTTTTTAAATCCTGTTGCTATCGATGGCTACTCCTACCTCAATCCTTGCATTTCTGCACATGTAATGTCTCTGTGTAGTCATGTCCTGCCTACACTTATGTAGTCTTGTGTTGTTTCTGTTTTTTGTTCTTCTTTAAAGAAGAATGCTGTTTTACAGTGTACAGTATAGATGGCTGAAATGACAGATACGCTACTTGACTAGATTTTTTTGTTTGACAACCATACAAGTTGCTACACTTTGATATTTTGACACATGAAAAGACGGTCCCTTCAGGATTTTATGTGGTGTAATATGTTTGGATTAGTCTCCGGTAACTTTTGCAGCACCAGCTCCTCTGTAGCAGTTTACAGAGTCATCAAAGATGTGCAATTTAGCACTAGAAGGAAGGGCAAATTGCACCCCGCAGTTAAGGCATCTGCTTCAGTGTTGAATCAGTGCCCAATCCGCACTGACACCACGAACCTTTAAAGCCCTTTACGGCAGAGAGCACGTTTCTGGAGCGGCACATAACAGACTGCTTATAGCAGAACAGCAATACATAAATGAATAAATATATTTAAAGGAGTGTTTAAAGGCAATGTCATGCACTGCCTGACCCTGTTGGTGTAATGGTCAGGCGTCTCAATTCTTTTGTCCATGTAGTGTACATAATACGCTTGCTATGAGCGATACTGAGGCATCCAACCCTAATGCCCTGCTGTCTTATTAGTTGGTGTATTGTCGTAGTGCTGCGATGTAATATGGCAACATGGCAAGCCATTTTAACATTTAATAGCCAGACTGGATATGCATTTCAGATATCCGTGATTCAGTTCTTCCTAGTCAAAACAAACATTACAGATATCCAAAATTACGTTCTTCCTATCTACTATGAACATTACAGATATCTAAGCGTCATTCTTCCTAGTACAAATGATGTCACTTTCCCCATTCATGTCTTTTGGGTTTTCATTTGTAGATATCCAAAATGACATTCTTCCTATCTACAGTGAACATTACAGTTATCTGAAATACAGTTCTTACTAGGAGAAACTTTCATTTCAGATATCTTCAATACAGTTGTTACTAGTCATAATTACATAATAGATATCTGAAGAGTCTTTTTAAGTATTTGATATCCGAAATGAGAATTATGACTAGAAACAACTGTATTGAAGATATCTGAAACGAAAGTTTCTCCTAGTAAGAACTCTATCTGTAATGTTCATTGTAGATAGGAAGAATGTCGTTTTGGATATCTGGAATGTTCAATTTGACTGGGAAGAACTGAATTACGGATATCTGACGTACATATCCACTCTGGCTGTTAAATGGCAAAACGACTTGCCATAGGCACCTGCAACCTTAACTGTAAGACAGTCCCAACATTAGTGAGTGACTTCCTGCCTCTCATGACTGTTTCAGAAGCGTTTCTTATGTTTCAGACACAGCCTTTCTGTGTGTGCTGTGTATCTTCTGTGTATGATCATGTTACAGTCACAGATACAGATTCTTAACTACCACATTGCTTGCTGTAAAATGTTCTAGCTAAAACTAATAATATAATAATAATCATAGAATATTTATTGTCTGTATTATTATTATTGTTCTGCGACATGCTGGCGACTGTCCAGGGTGTACCCCGCCTTTGCCCGTAGCAGCTGGGATAGGCTCCAGCCCACCCTGACCCCGAGTGCGGGATAAAGGGGTAGAAAATGGATGGATGGATGGATTATTATTGTTATTATCATATTTTGTTTCAAACTCAAGGTCACTTTACAAATAGTTCGGCAATAGTAGACAAAAACATTAAACAGTCCAAACTACAACACACAGTACAATACAGTGTAAAGTGACCATTCTGTCATACGTGAACACACCACAGCACACAGTGTGAACAGCACAGAA
>JBBIGA010146610.1:17500-19289 GCA_037576975.1 Alestes dentex | reverse complement strand
TTTCGTTTTTACTATGTACTGTGTATATGGTAGAAATGACAATAAAAACCTACTTGACTTGACTTGACTTGACTTGAAAGAAATCTTCAATGAATTTAGGTTCGTCTTCATTTGGACCATATTTACTGACCAAATGTAATGTATGAGAGAGTAGATTACCTTGAATGATAACATATCTTCCAGCTGGGTCTTGAATCGTTTTGACAACTTGAAATGGTATTGTTGTATGTATGAGAATAAGCACACCTCTAGCGTAGTTACTATATGTTGCATGCATGATTTGACCAGGCCATCTATTCTGAACCAGTTTAATGTCTGAACTTGTCAAATAAGTTTCTTGAATGAAGACTATTTTGGATTTAAGCTGTTTAATTCTTTCCATAATCTGTTTTAATTTGATTAAATTCTGTAGTCCCCTGACATTCCAGCTGGTAATTTTTATATCAAGAGCATTTTGCATGTCTGCTTGTTCCATTTATAGTTTGTGCCAAGTATATAAGGGCAAGGTGGTGTAAGAGATAACAGTGCTGTGCTGAGTTGAATTTGGTACGAAACAAAACAAAAAACAACAACAACAAAAAACCAAACATTTAAACATATAAAAAATTCCAACATTTGGATTCCCTACTCAAAAGAGTACTGGTGGGGCTTGTGCTAATCCTCTTCATCAAGGATCAGTCTAACTATGCAAACCAAGCTCCAAAAGCAATCAACGATATCTTATTAGTCACACAAGCCATGTAGATTACACCCATTCAAGATAGACAAAACCAAACTGACAACCTAAATATCCTATCTCCGTACAAACTAATGCCAAAAACAATGACATAGATCAAAATAGTAAAGTAATTTGACAATATAAGTATACAAAACAAACCCGTATTAAACCACACCTTATAATTATGAATATTTCACTTTCTATGCAGCATCCTTTCCAAAGGCAACATAAAAGTCAGTCAAAACAGTAAAACTGTTTGAATAACATAAGCACTGTAAACAGTAGCGCATTATCAAAACAAATAGTTGGCCACTTAAGAGTCCACTAATAATCTAAAGGTAATAGCTGCAGTAAACAAAAGTCAGAGTAATGTTATTTATTGGGCCAACAGTATAAAACTTCTCACCCAAGACCGCGATAGAACTCCTCCGCTTCTGTCGGTGATGAAAACAATTGAATCTTTCCATTGTGGAGAACTCTCATCCTACACGGATTGTGTTGGAATCCGCGGAAAAGTCCTTTCTCCACAAAGATTTTCCTAATCGTGTCAAACTTATATCGCTACCGCATGGTCTCAGCCGAGAAGTCCTGGTTGAAGAAAAGCTTGTTTCCCTCGTGTATAACGTTTTGCTGTTTAGCAGAACGGAAAACAAATTCCCGGTCTTGGTACTTTAGAAACCAAATAAGGACCGCTCGATTCTGGTTTGGTCTTGGCTGTGGTAAAGTACGATGGACCCTTTCAAGAATGAAGGATCTATCCGTTTCTAACTTCAGCCAGCGCGGCAGCATGTCCTGTACAAACTCCAGAAGGGGCCGCTCTCCCTTAGTGCCCTGCCGGAGGCCGACCAATTGTAAGTTTTTTCTGCGACTGTGGTTCTCTAGGTCTTCGACCTTTAATTCTAGGTAGGCAACACGTTTCATTGCGTTAGTTAACTCCTTGACGTTTTTCTCCGCTAGCCCCTCCGCTGCCATTGTCCGGTTTTCCGCTTCTTCCATTCGGGTTGTATTAGAAGTAACTTTTGTTTCAGCTCTGACATCTTGTTTTCCAAAGCTGCAACTGAACTTGCCATC
>JBBIGA010146610.1:0-12500 GCA_037576975.1 Alestes dentex | reverse complement strand
AATCATTTCTAGCAGGTGGCCAAAGAGTTACAGACAGGTCACGAACAACTTGCAAGCACTATCAGAAAATAGTGCCAGCTAACACAAGCTAACACAAAGACACCAACAGAACCACCACAGAACCATATCCTTTGCTGTCTCCACTTCTCAAAGCATAACTGTCCGTCCCTGCGATCTTTGTTCCAAGTAAGTCTTTTTAAATGCAGGAGACATAGCACCCAGAGGTCTCAACTGCTGCCAGAATACATAGATGTGCTTTTTTCCAGAAATATCACCATAACTTGTGGTTGTAACCATTTCAGGTCCAGAGCTCCTATAATGGTTGAAGAAAAATTGGCAGTGTGCTACTTTGATTTATGGTTTGCACCTGTTTTCACTTACCCTGTTTTAAAAAATACACTAAACCCTGTTTTATTTATTTTTGTTAATTACATCCTTTTTTTATTTTTTATGTTCAACTTGTGAAAAGGAGTGGTCACACACAGCTTCAACAAGTTAAGAGTTCATGCACAGTTATAGGGTTGGATGAAACTAGTGAGAAATCATACACGAAGAAGCCAGTCAGATGAATTTGTAGCAAAAACATACAGTGCGTACATATTGTTCCATCCAGTTGTTATTGCATATAACAATTCAAGGTTAATAATTATTCATTAAAAGTAAAACTGCAGTTATCGGTTACATCATTTAAAAATGCACCTGCATTGTTTTGTGTTTTTAAATTTTAGTCAAATAAAAGAAGTGTTCCCGTCATCTGTTTCATCGTAATCTTGTTAAAAGTCTCGTCTCGTTCTCATGAACCCAATATCATGTATCATCTCGTGAGCTGAACTGAACGTCTTGTCACATCCCTAGTATATGGTATAGTGTATTTTATATTGAAGTTTTTTCTACCAATTTTTTAATTTAGAGTATATTATATTGTTCTTGTCACCGTGTGACTGTGCAGTCATAACATAAGCAATTTCCTCCAGAATCAACCAAATTTTCTTTTTCTGATTCTCACACACCCCAGTCTAAAACCTGCACCCAACTATATACCACCGCAGTACACTACAATGCACTCTGTTTCACTATAGAGAAAGGTCTCAAATCAAAAGATGCTTACTTACGCATGCTTACACTGCACTCTACAAAATGACTTTTTGCTATGGAAAGTACACTGCTTAATTTTATTATGCCCATGTGCCTCACTACACCCTGTTCACCTCAGGGTATCCATTACACTCTACCATTCTCTGTAAAAACATATACATACACACATAAACACACATATGCACACATTTTATCTCTCACACTCAGTTTGGAAATACAAAAACCCCAGAAATACCCATTCTTGATCACCCCAAATCCATTATCCATGCAAATATATGCAGATATATGCACCTCTAGAAACCTACCTGGGGCAGTGTGTGTGCTTGTGGGGATGATGGTGTTCATAGTGTATATTAACAGGTCAAAATGAGCATGAAGAGAAAGATGTGTGTGCATGTATGTATAAATGTGTGTGTATGCTTTCCAGTAGAGCTGTGCTGCTAGAGTCACCAATGATGTAGTGATTTATCTTCATTTTTTATTATCTTTAATTTCTTTCTAATTTACTTTTCTCTCTCAGGGTCTCTGTTTTTCTGTTTCATGCATTTAATTTTCTGTCTCTGTCAGTCTAAACTGCATCATTTTCTAATGTGTGATCAAAATGTTGGTATTCTGAAATTCAGTCTGCTATGAAATGTAATGTGAAAACTCTCAGCACTTCAACCATTATTAAAGTAGATTCAGCATATCTGAGACTCAACAGTGGAAGACACCCACCGAGCACCCACTCTATGCTGCCATGAACACAGTACTCCAGCACTCACTATTCTGCTTCTGGTTTCGATATTTACAAGATTTACTTTTATCTCTGGTAGGCATGTTACTAGTTTTAAAGCTAATGTATGGTAGACAACACAATGAGACTTGTCCTATTACAGATTTCAGTGATGTAGAATTAGCATCTCTTTAAAGGTGCCCGTGGAAGTGAACAGCTAGTTGTCTTGCAGAGCACATTGTCATAGTATAAACACTATAAACAGTAGCAGTGATGGAGATAATTTTATTTACTCATACTGTAGATGATTTTGGACATTATAAAGGAATACAACAAGCTCACTAAGGTATTTTTAAAATAATTAAAATAACTGAAATAATTTGTGCTTTTCAACAGGAACATAACAAAAACTGTAAATTTTGATCAGTGATTTCATGAGCAATACAATTATCCCACAATTTGTGCAGGTCTCCCTTGAATCTAAAGTGCTTAAACAACAGCAAGAGGATCACACATGCGCGCACACACACACGCACACACACACACACACACACACACACACACACACATACTGTCAATTCTAGGCCAACACAGACCCTTGGCTCTTATTCTGCTTTTTACCAGTTCTACTATAAAATACCTTTTATCCTTTTCCAACCCTCAAAATAAAAATTAATAACAAAAATGCTGACATTTTCAGTACACTTCAGGACATGCTGAACAGTTGTGTTCCAGAGCCTAATCCTTTAACACTGTTTCAGCTTAGTGGGGGTAGATCATCTACCATAAATTTGGAACATAGACTGTAAGGTTTAACATATCTACTTTAGAACTGTGTATTCTGAGAAATGAATAAACAGATTCCCTCAGAGTCTACTAATTTACCCATTCGTGCTTTTGAGCAATGCACAAGAATAAACGTTTTTATCACACACCACTGTGAAACTGTGAAAGGTGTAATGTGATGTGCTGCCAAAAATACCCATCACCACCATCAGATGCAATGAGAACAAATATATTCAAACATTTAAAGTTGCAAGATGTTTTAAAGTTTGGACTTCGGCAATTTGTTTGCAGCAGGTTCATTAAATGATGTAATACACATGCAGCTGCACCTCCACATGATGTTAAAGAAAACATTCTTCCTTTGTTCCATAATTCAATTGTTACAGCCGCAGGAAAAAGGTTAGAGGCCGTGCGGTCGTACCCCTCTCCGGTCTCAAAGAAGCAGGTGCGAGCCTTCCTCGGGCTGGCTGGTTATTACCGGCATTTCATGACAAACTTTTCCTCGATCGCCACCCCCCCACTTTCCAACCTCACTAGGAAGGGTGAACCAGAACACATCTGCTGGATGGGGAAGACGGAAAGAGCCTTCCAGACTATGGCTTAATATTTTATTGAAGTACCTTTAGCAGGTCTTCTTGGGTATGCACACCTGTTTTTAGGGATTTTCTCCCATTCTTCCCTGCAGATACTCTCAAGCCCAGTCAGGTTGGATGGGCAATGGCGGCAGACAGCAATTTTATGTCTTTCCAGAGATGTTCAATTGGATTCAAGTCCGGACTCAGGCTGGGCCACACAAGGACATTCACAAACTGCTCCTGAAGCCACTCCTTTGTTATACTGGCTCTGTGCTTTGGGTCATTGTCGTGTTGGAAGATTAATCATCACCAGAGCACTCTGGACGAGGTTTTCTCGAGGAATCTCTCTATAATCGTATATCACTAATATACGAGTAAATAGATCAAAACCAAATCCCGAAGTACAACCAATCACTAAAACTACATTTATAATGAATATTTTTAAAAAGATATCCAAATCGGAACTGAATGGCTTTATTGGTCAACTACTTTCGTGAACAAGTATCCTAGACCCCATTACAACTACATTCTTTAAACAGGTTCTAGAATATATTATTCCTAATATCTTAGAAATTGTAAACTGCTCATTAGAAAGTGGTGTTTTGTAATAAAGCCAATACTAAAGAAAAAGAATTAGGATCCCTCAATCTTAAGTAATTTTAGACCTATCTCAAACCTACTGTTCTTAAGTAAAGTTTTAGAAAAAGTAGTTTTTGCAAAAATTAATGAATTCCTAAATAAAAATACACATTTCAGTCAGGGTTCAGGGCTGGCCACAGCACTGAAACAACTTTAGTAAAAATAGTAAACGAACTCAGAATCAGTGCTGATGAAAACAGGGTTTCGGTTTTGGTTCTTTTAGACTTAAGCTCAGCATTTGTCACAGTAGATCATAACATTCATCCTATCAGAGACAGTTCTAAAATGGTTTGATACGTTCCTGAAAGGGAGAAAGTATTCTGTTAAATTTAGCTGAGCACTGTTCCAGTGAACATAGTATATTATATGGTGTTACACAGGGATCAGTACTAGGCCCATTACTGTTCTCCTTATATATGCTGCTGTTAGGTCAAATAATTAAAACATGGAATGAATTATCATAGCTACGCTGATGATACACAAATATACATATCTATGGAGCCAAATAACACAAGTCCGCTAAATAAATTCTTATAATTGGCAATGAATCAAAGAAAGGGCATATTTTAAAAGTATTAGGAAACTTAGTTCTACAGTTGAAAGAGAAAATTAGAAATCTGGGCATAATCTTTGACTCCACTTTAAGTTTTAAGTCACATATTAATAAAATAATTCCATTGAAGAAATATATCTAGAGTTAGAAATTTTCTCAAGCAGCAGGATGCTGAAAGGCTGCTCCATGCATTTGTCTTTTCATGGCTAGACTACTGTAATGCTTTATTCACTGGTGTACCAAAAACCACCATCAACAGACTACAGAATGTTCAGAACGCTGCAGCTAGAGTACTGACACATATGAAAAAAGAGAACATGGCTACCAGTCTCATTTAGAATAGATTTTAAAATCCTTTTACTGGTCTATAAAGCTTGAAATGGTTTAGCGCCTGCATACATTTTGGACTGTCTGGAGGAATATACCACAAATCGAGCCTTAAGATCATCAAATGCTGCTTTACTGAAGGTTCCTAAAATGAACCAAAAAAAAAAAAAGACTGGAGAAGCAGCCTTTAGTTTCTGTACCCCAAAACTCTGGAATACAATACCGATTGATATCTGCCAGGCATCCACAGTAAATTGTTTAAAAAAACAGTTAAGAACTTTGTTATTTTATAAAGCATTCTGTTAATAGATAGCTTTTGCAAAACACAACATTAAAACACTATACAAACACAATGTAATGAATACAGGTAGGAATCCAAATGCAGAGTTAAAAAAATAGAGTCCTGAGCAAAAAGTAAAAGTCCTGAAAAAAAGTAAAGTCCTGAGCAAAAGTAAAAGTCCTGAGCAAAAAGTAAAAAGTCCTGAGCAAAAAGTAAAAAAACAGAAATCCACAATCGGGCAATCAATGTGAGTCCGTTGAGCAAAAAGAGTAATCCAGGAAACAGAAACAGGTCAGAATAAGAACATGAAAAACACAGAGTTCGCTTGGTATCTAGGCAAGGCTTAGTATACTTCGCACCGGTATGTTGTCTGAAAGGGCTATATATACTTCCTGAGCCTAGTACTCAGGTGATCCTGATCTCGGCCTTATTGGCCTGTGTGAAATCCTGGAGCTGTGATCTGGAGTGGGCTGTTCAGTAGTTCCTGACTGGGACTCCACCTCACATTCCGTACCAGGCCTTACAGAATCCCCCCCTCCACGGGAGTCTCCAGACGACTGAGGACGACCACCATGACAGCGTGGGGCTGGCCAATCAGGACGGGGACTGTGAAAATCACAATATCCTGGTTGAGCCTTTCTGCCTGGCCGTTACTCTGGGGATGATACCCCGATGTCAAACTGACATTGACCCCCAAATGAGAGAAAAAAGCTTGCCAAACCTGAGAGGTGAATTGGGGACCACGGTCCAAGACGATATATTCCGGAATGCCAAAAAGACGATAAACTCCCTTACCAGCAAATCGGCAGTTTCTAAAACCTTAGGTAGACCAGGTAAAGGAATGAGGCGACACATCTTTGAGAATCGGTCCTCCACCACCACCACTATGGTTGTATTTCCCTCAGATTCTGGGAGGTTGGTGATAAAGGTGTGACCAGCGATGTCGGGGAACAGGCAGAGGATCCAAGAGTCCGGTTGGAAGCTGTCGGGGAGTCTTAGATTGGGCACAGACAGGACAGGACAGAATGAAATCTGTTACGTCCTCCCGAAGAGAGGACCAGCAAAATCTACAAGAAAGTAGCTTTATGGTTTTTGAGATACCAGGGTGACCAGTGCCAAGTGTAGCATGTGCCCACTGTAACAAAGTACTCCGGAGATTAGGAGGTACAAATAATTTACCTTCAGGGGTCTCGTTAGGAGGAGGAGTGTTCTGGTTGGCCTCTTCGATTCGTTCCACCACTTCCCATCAGACTGGGGCCACGATACAGGATGGAGGTAAGATGGTGGTGATGGTGACAGGTTTCTTGTGCTTGTCATATTGCCAGGAAAGAGCATCTGCTTTGATATTCTTTGAGCCTAGTCGATAAGTGACCATAAACTGGAATCTGGAAAAAAACAGCATCCATCTGGCCTGACGGGGGTTAAGCCGCTTTGCCTCCCGTACGTATTCCAAATTCTGGTGATCAGCGAATACAAGAAATGGGTGTGCTGCACCCTCGAGCCAGTGTCTCCACTCCTCCAAGGCTAATTTTATGGCTAACAGCTCTCTGTCCCCAACATTATAATTCTGTTCTATAGGAGAGAGTTTCTGGGAGAAAAATGCAAATGGATATAATTTTGAAGGAATGCCTTTTCTCTGGGATAGTGTAGCTCCTACTCCTGTCTCAGAAGCATCTACTTCAACTTTAAAAGGCAACGCTGGGTCTGGTTGCCATAAAATGGGGGCCAAACTGAACAAATCTTTTAGAGTCTGGAAGGCCTTACTGACCTGGTGAGTCCACAACAGCTTGCCTGATGACTTACGTAACAAAGAAGTGAGAGGTTCAGGGACCTGGCTAAAGCTGTGGATGATACCAGACACCAAGGCTTCCTCCACATACTGGTCCATGGCTTGGGTTTCAGGAAGGGAAAGGGGATAAGGTCTGCTACGAGGGAGTGGAGCATTGGATAACAACTCAATTGCACAGTCCCATGAGCGATGTGGATGGAGAGTTTTCTCAGGAGGTGGGTTAAAAAGGTCTGCAAAGGCAATATAAGCGGGAGGGATATTAGTATTCTCTTTCATTAAAGGGCTCTCTATGGTGGTGGCACGTAAAGGAAGTATCATGCACTCTTTTTTACACCTGGGACTCCATGATTGAATCTCTCTCTCAGACCAGGAAATATGAGGGTCATGTTTAACAAGCCAGGGATGCCCTAACACTACTGGGTCTCGGGGGGAAGTAATAATAAAAAACGAGATACTTTCATGATGCAAAGCTCCAATTTGTAACTTTATTGAGCTTGTTTGATGTGATGTACCCAGTGCCGAGGGGTCGCCCATCCAAGCTGTGCACTGGGAGTGGTGTGTTTAAAGGTAGCAAAGGTTCTCCCAGTTGTGCAGCCAGTTTGCAGTCAATGAAATTGCCTGCAGCTCCGGAATTGACTGGTGCTGTGGCAGACACAGACAGAATTGATAGAGAGCATAACTGATACAGTGAACTGTGCAGCAGTAAAGATAGAGAGATTCGAAATGGATACCTGTTTCTTAGCCAGACGCGTGGGACAGGAAGATAAAATATGCCCCAATTGGCCACAGTACCAACACAAATGTTTCTGCAGGTGGCGTTGTCGTTCTCTGGATGACAGGGGCGCTCTCCCGAGTTGCATCGGCTCAGGCTCTGACATGGAGTAGAGCTGCATGGGTGTGGTCACCTGTGGAAGGGGAGGAGTGACCGTTGGTGGGCTGATCTACAGCTATGGCGGCCTGAATGTATTGCTCCAGATCCTTGACATCTCCTCGACAGGCCAACTCAGTCTGGAGATCCGCGCCGGAATAGGAGTGGTGCGTCATTCCAACCACTCCCTGCGGCTAAAGTATGAAATTTGAGTGCAAAATCAGCTGCAGACTGTGATCCTTGGTGTAAGTCCAGACGGTGGATGGTCGAAGACACGGTGAAATGTGTCGACAAAGGACTGTTGGAATTCAAGCATGGAGCTTTGAGAGGTCCACAACACTGTAGCTCACTCCCAAGCCTTTCCAGTGAGTAGAGAGATCATAAAATGCACCCTGTCACGGTCTGTCTGAAATTTTCTGGGTCAGTCCTCCATATACTCCATATCCAGTGAGCAGGATCTCCTCCGAACGGTTCAGGCAACCCGAGTTTGATTTAGCTAGTGGGAGACGGTGCTGAGGCCACTGCTGCCTCGGGTGGTGGTGGGGTAGCGGGCTGCTGAAGGGACGCCATTGCTTGGGTTAGTTCTGGGATGGCTTGTGATTGTTGCGCTCTTGGAGTTCTGTTGGATCCATCATTGGCGAAGTGTTCTGTAATGAATACAGGTAGGAATCCAAATGCAGAGTTAAAAAAATAGAAGTTTTATTGAACACACAAGGCAAAAAGGAGAAAAACCAAAGTCCTGAGCAAAAAGTCAAAAAACAGAAATCCACAATTGGGCAATCAACGTGAGTCCGTTGAGCAAAAAGAGTAATCCAGGAAACAGAAACAGGTCAGAACAAGAACATGAAGAACACAGAGAGTTTGCTTGGTATCTCGGCAAGGCTTAGTATACTTCGCACCGGTATGTTGTCTGAAAGGGTTGTATATATTTCCTGAGCCTAGTACTCAGGTGATCCTGATCTTGGCCTTATTGGCCTGTGTGAAATCCTGGAATTGTGATCTGGAGTGGGCTGGTCAGTAGTTCCTGACTGGGACTTCACCTTACATTCCGTACCAGGCCTTACACATAAATTTTATTAAATACCTAATCAGTTGTCATTGATTACAGATGATTCATTGAGACAGATGATTCGCTGTGGCGACCCCTGAAGGGTAAAGCCGAAAGAGAAAGAAGAAGACCTAATCAGTTGTCATTCTTTTTTTTTTAAATCTTGTTTAATTTTCTTATCATTTGTTTTATCTCATTAAAATATAGTGCTTTTTACAACCAGGTACAAAGTCCAGGTCTGAGCCTCTAGTAAGTAAGCCAAAGGTGAAAAACTCCCTCAGCTGGAGGAAGAAACCTCAGGAGGAACCAAGACTCAAAAGGGGAACCCGTCCTCCTCAGGTCGATACAGAGACGCCCATGTTTGAGAGAATGGATAGAAGGATGATGTGAACTGTATCAAAGGCAGCTGGTAGATCCAGAAGGATAAGAACAGAGGACTAAGCTGCTGTTCTGGCTGGTTTTAAAATTTCAGTCTCAATAGCAGAGCCATTTCAGTGGAATAGTCAGTCTTAAGACTGAACTAGTTGGGATCAAGGAGGTCATTCCAAGAGAGAATTTTCCAAGACCTGCCTTTTTAATGATGAGGAGGGAATCAATAAGATTGGACAATAACTCTCAGCTTGAGAAGGGCTGAGGGAGGACTTTTTGAGCAGAGGCATGACCTGAGCTCTTTTGAATCAAAGAATTGGCTACTGATAGCCATCACCTGGGTAATGGAATAAATAAAATAAAGTGAGAGTGTGTGGTCAGTATACATACGGTCAATCTCCATGTTCCTTGTGGATTTTCCCCCCAGTTCTGAACGGTCATCAGTGTCCAGCTTCGTAGTCCCGATGCTGATCTGTCATTTCTTCGCGTGTCCAGCAGTACTGATCGTGTTTGGAATGGAGACAGCAGCTCGATGCTCAAATCTCCACGGCACACACTGCTGATGTTCACTGTCACCTGCAAAGAGTGTGTGTGTGTATGTCCGTGTGTATGTGTGTGTCAGTGAAAACAGCAGTTAGCTCAGGAGTGTAAGTCCTCGTAGTATCATCACAATGTTCTCATAATATTCTCATAGGTCTATTTGTAAAGAGTGCTATCTGGAACTCCATAACAACACTTATAATAATAACAAAATGTAGTTTCAGTTTTATACCCTTTGAAAACATTTGTTGCCCCTTGACACACTCGTAAAGATAAAGATTCCTTGGACTAAGAACCTTTTAATTGGCAAAATATGATAAGAACCTTTTAATTGGCAAAGAACATTTAAATGTCTTCTCATCACTCCTTCACAATCCATGAAATCCATCGATTTCAAAAGAGGCTCTTTTATAGAGTTCACCTCAAGGAACTCTATTTGTATCTTTGTTTGTAAGAGTGAACGTTTCATGTTGACTGGACCAATAGGAATCCTTCAAAATTGATAGCAAAAATATATTGCAATTTTATTTGAATATGTTTTGATTATTAGGTTATTGAAACCATTCTGCTAAAAGTACAGATTTTTAACTTTACATTTAAATAGATGCTTTATTATGATTTGCAGGTTTCTTTGGTGGGAATCTTAACTCCTTTCCGGAGCGTTCTCAGAATAATGCGTGATTAACCGGCTCTCTCATGCTATCCGCGACTAGGCTTTTCCGTCACGCCACATTTGGGCAACCTGAAACTCAGTACTTCCGTCTTCACTGTGACAGAATGTCTGTGTCTCCTGGAAGCCTAGCGGATCTCGCTTGCGTCTGGGAGGTTGTTAATCAGCAGGCGGTCGAAATGGTGAATCTGAAACAGGAAGTGGTAAGTCTCCGTGCTGAGGTTGCCATCCTGCGACAGATTCTCCAGGATCGTTCTGCTGAACCTCCCAACACCTCCCAACCGGCAGTCCAACCTCCTCCTCCTCCTTCTCCAGCTCCTCCAACTACATATCCAAAAATAGCACTACCCGATAAGTGGGATGGGACGGGAGTGAAGTGCGATGTTTTTCTCACCAACCTGTCTCTATTGTTTGAGTTCCAGCAACAGCGCTACCCTACAGATCAGAGCCGCATCGCACTCCTCTCGTCCCTACTCACGGGGCAGGCAGCTGAGTGGGCTACCGCGGTCTTGAGATCCAGCGGAGACATCGCTAACTCCTACTCCGAATTCACCAAGCAGCTCAAGGCCGCGTTCCAACATCCTGAGAGCGAGGTGGTGGTGGATTCTAAGCTGTATCACCTGCGCCAAGGAGATCAACCCGTCTCCAAGTACACGGTGCAAACCACTTGGAGCCATGTGGCCCTCCCACCCACGTATTACGAAGGGCTCTCATCCCGAATGAAAATGGAACTGGCAGGATGGGAGCTTCCAGTCACCTATGAGGGGATGATTGAGCTGTGCCTGCGAATTGATCTTCGCCTCGCCTCTGTACCCAAGCCAGCTCCTCGAACACGGCTGTTCGAATCTGCACAGCCCGTCCTCGCTGCGGGACGCCCAGCTCCACCACCATCCACTGCCTCAGAGGCCCACTCCGGAGCCGGGGAATCCATGCAGGTAGGACACACCTCCCTGAACGTGGCAGAGAGAGAACGTCGCTACCATGAAGGCCTGTGCACCTACTGCGCCTTCCCGGACCATCATCACGCTATCTGCCCTCTCCGCCCGGGAAACGCTCAGACCAGGTTAAGAGAGGGAGGCATTCGCCTGGTCCAATGGTAACTGTTTCCCGACTCACCATTCAGGTAAGTCTCCAACTGAGCCACCAACAGATCGTGGCCACCGCCTTCATTGACTCGGGAGCGGCTGGTAATTTTATCGATCAGGCTATTATTGCTCAGTTGGGGATTAAACCAGAGGTGTTATCTCAGCCCGTTAACATCACCGCTCTCGACGGACGTCCCCTAGCTAACAGCCCCATTACTCAACGCACTGAGCCCATCACACTCTCTCATGAAAAGCACTCTGAAGTCATCCAGTTTCTCATTACTCACCTCTCCTCTCCTCCCATCATCTTAGGTCATCCATGGCTTCTTCAGCACGACCCGCTCATATCCTGGACCCGCCACAAAATTCTCCAGTGGGGACGGACTTGTCAGGAGCTGTGTCTCCGGGCGAGGGCTGAGATGTGCTCAGGGAGTCCGAGGCCCTCGATGTCGACCTGGAGTCCATCCCCGTCCCGTACCATGACCTGGCCCGAGTGTTCAGCAAAAGTAAAGCCACCCAACTTCCTCCTCATTGGCCATACGACCTCGCCATCGACGTCCAACCAGGCACGGTACCTCACCACGGCCGTCTATATTCACTCTCCGCTGGGGAGCAAAAGGCTATAGATGAATACATCTCGGAGGGTCTGCGCCAGGGTACCATCCGACCCTCCAGCTCCCCAACCGCTGCGGGGTTCCTTTTTGTCAAGAAAAAGGACAGGGGTCTCCGACTGTGTGTCGACTATCGAGGGCTCAACAGCATCACCATCAAGAATCAACACCTGCTTTCACTGACCAACACTGCCCTGGACGCCCTCTCTGGTGCAACCATCTTCACGAAGTTGGACCTCCGGAGCGCCAACAACTTGGTTCGCATCAGGAAGGGTGATGAGTGGAAGACGGTGTTCATAACCCCCACCAGCCATTATGAAAACTTGGTTATGCCCTTTGGATTATGTAATAGTCCGGCCGCATTTCAAAACTTCATTAATGATGTCCTCCGGGACTTTTTGGGGAAATGGTGCTTCGCCTACCTGGATGACATACTCATTTACTCCCATACCACTAAAGAACACATCCAGCATTCAGAGTGGTCCTGAAGAGGTTGCTGGCCCACCAGTTGTTCTGTAAGTTGGAGAAATGTGCCTTTCACCAGCACACC
>JBBIGA010146602.1:0-19290 GCA_037576975.1 Alestes dentex | reverse complement strand
GATAGGACTAAGTGGAGACAGATGATTCGCTGTGGCGACCCCTGAAGGGTAAAGCCGAAAGAGAAAGAAGAAGAAGACTTTGTTACACAGCTGAGTCAGGTGAAATCAGGAAAGAGGCAGGAGAGATGTCACAGCAAGGGACAGCCAGTGGAATTTCTAGTTGTCTGACTCCAGAAGGTGACCAAAACAGAGCAGTGGAGGAACAGGGAGAGCGAGGGACAGCAGGTGGAATGATAGGGTGTGACCTAGGAACTCCAGAAAGTGGTCCGAAGCAGATACGCCTTTCACAATATACCTAAAGTGGACTAGAATGCAGGAAATTGCATCTAAGAAATCCAAAATTTTCTGGGGGAGGACCCCCAGACCCCGCCCCGGGGCTAAGATGCTCACTATGTCTGGCTCCACCTCTGGTTTACAACAGGTTGGACTCTTTGTCCAGCCTCTCTAAGTGAAAGGCCATGATCAATAACAGTTGCCTGAATTTCATCTGAAACTTGAGGCCTTCCTAATACACCTCCACCTCGCACACTGACTCCTCTTCCTTGGACCCCTCTCCCTGTTACTCTCACTTTCATCTGCCTTAGACCTCCTCCATCCATGTTTGCAAAGAACAGCGATGTGGCACCTTTTAAGGCCTGCAGACTGATTGCTAATTGAAGATTTGTGTGAAGGAGTGTCAAACAGGTGCTTCAGTGATTGCATACTGATATAGGTAGTTTCTAATAGGTAGGAATATACGGTTCTGTTTGGTCATTATAGCTAAAACAATGGAGTTTGGACTGCTTCTAGGACATCTGTGTTAACTGTTTTGCAAAAGGGTGGGAAAAAATGTGTCAATCCATACAAGACATACAATCCAATGAGAAAGGGTAAACACATTTGCAAGAGGTGTCCTCTGCTCTGCTGAGAGAGTGATGAGGAAAACCGAGTGGACCCCAGTTTCTTTGAGCCGGTCAAAGTAATCAAGAAAAATTGTAAAAACATTACTGCAACAAAACAAAAAAACTAACACATTCATCCTGAATCAGCATCCCTTCTCTGGCCTGGGTCACACCATAAAGTCTCATCACTGGCTATATAAGCCCTAGCCAGGCAGCGGGGGAAGAAAACCCAGGTATGTCTAATCCACCCCTGGCAAACCTCAACTGTAATGTCTGAACAGGCCTCCTCCATAGCCTGGAGGAGGTGAATACGGATGTCGGGGTCTCAGTCATAGACCTTCCACCGCCATGCCAAAAAAAAACTCTTCTATAGGGTGTAGGAAAGGAGAATAGCAAAAAGATGTTACTGAATCTTGGGTTGTTTGTGAACCAGTCGCAAACTACAGCAGTCCTGTGGAAACTGACATTGTCCCACACAACAACGTAGCATGGCTGCTATGGCTGCGCTGGCTCCCTCTGGTCTAGTTGATATAAATGATCTCTCAGACCATTGAGTAAAGCCAGCAGATGAATGGTGTCGTATGGACCAAGGGTGGCATGGTGGCTGATGGCGGCACATTCACAATGGCCCGGTGGCCAATTATGCTCCTCCCCCTTCTGGTAAGATTAAATCCCACTTCATCGACAAAGATGAGTTCATGAGGAGTATCTGTCATCTACGTCAAATATTCTCTACAAAAGTTCTTATAAGAAAAGATTCTGAGTGATTGTTTATGATTTAGAATTTTATTTGGTTCAACTAACGTCAAAGGCATGGTCCACTTTAGGGGTGTCTAACACTGAGGCATGAATATGGAAAACATATGTAATATTTACAATTACAAGCAAGAAGAACCATTTCAACCTGCCCTGAAACTGTTATTACCTCCTCTGGGCAGGCCCAGTCCTTTGAGAGAGCAAGTTGCAGTAAGTAGTACTTTCTTTCCCACAAGGCAGCACTGCACAGGATAGTTGTATTGTTTTGTCACAGCTGAAGGCACACAAATTATCAAAAGAATAATTGCAAACAATTTGGATGCTTAATATCATTTATTTTTATTGCAAACACACATATACTGTTAATAAGTGATTCTACTATTTGTTGTAGTTTCAAATGCATTGGTGCATCGAGTCCATGAAATGTTCACTCACTGTAAAAAGCGGTGAAGCCAAATTATGTAAAAAAGTAAAAAATGTAGATAAAAGATTTTGATCATACAGCATATATATATATATATATGCTTGTTTTACATTACAGATGCTTATTGTGCACGCACCTCCCATCTACCTCATGATCACTTAGACAGCTGATACACTCAGAATTACTGCAGCGGTAGAGTGGCACTCGAGCGTTAATTTCTTTTATGTTTTCGTGCCATTTCTCCTGACCCTCCCAAGTCGACATTATAGCATACAATCGGCCCATTCTGTAACACCGCCATCGTGACTTATCCTTCGCATCTTTCTTTGGAACGGAATCAAAATTTTGTTTCCAAACCTGGTTGAAAACAAAAGCTTTGGGACCCTTGTGCTTCTGCAGCATGTTGAGAGCAGGGATAATGCTGTACTGTCCTTCGGGGGTTGAGCAGGTGTCCACGCAGGGAGATTTAAAGGTGTAGAAAATGACACAGCCGTTTTTGTCTCTCTTCAGGAGATTTTTCAGCAGTGGATCGAAAGAGGTGTTTTTTGGTGGGTTTGACCGAATCAGCAGAAGGTACTCAGGGTGATAGTCTCTGGTTCCATTGATAGGCTTTGGTCTGGCCCCAATCAGCTGCCGACCTCTGTAAACTCTGCCCGTGCTGTTCAGGGCACGTTTCACTTTCCAAGCAGAATCATTCGGTAGGAAGTTCTGATCAGGTTCAACACCAGAGGAACACTTTTCAGCTGGAACATTAATGGCCACGGCAAAGTGATCATCCATATAGCTAGAAAAACAAAACAAAATATATATTAAAATAGTTACAACTATTTGTAACACTTTGTTGGGATTCCAATTACATTGTCCATCTTACTTTTTCTCTAGATAGTGGATGATGTTCTTGAGATTCCTGACATGAACTCCGACAGCAGGAGAGAGCAGGGAGAGAAGGGAGAGTCCCATCAGCACTCCAGAACACACCTCACCAATTAAAAAAACAAATCAGACAATTCTGAACTTGTGTAGCATTTTCAGTATCAGTGTTAATCAACCTTTAAATAGTGATCTGCCAATTCAGGTGGAATTTTTTATACAAAAGAATGTTCATGTTCTGTTTGATCAGTGAGTGGCAGGGGTCACTGCTTTTATAGAATGTTACTGGAGCTCAGCGTGATTAGAAATATCATGATTTAACTAATGATGATCTGAAGTGAATCTGATTACTGAAACCAGTGGACCAGTACCCAAACTGATGGAACCAGCTACACTGCAAATAATGCTATGCTACAATATACATTTTATTTAGGGGTAGACAGCAGCGTTTGTTTAAGAGTGTACATTCTACTTTCAGTCCAGTTTTGCTGAGCAAACAGGTTTGTTGTGACTCTGGCAAATACAGAAATGGGATTCCAGATTCTGAACTGGAATGCCGTCCTCAATGTACCATCCGATGGCAATGGCTTCAGATTTCAGGTCAGATTCAAGGTTGGGTTCCACTGGTTAGAAAATAAGAACAACTGAAAAAGTACTTTACAGATCTGCACGGAGAGTGGACACTTACCATCTTGCTAGGCAGCGGATGCTAAGCTGTGTCGCAGCTTCTTCAAAACCACAGACAGGGTGTCTAAATTACTCTGGCGCTTCAAGGCCCGAAACCAAAAAATACAAAGAGGGAAAGTTACTCAGTCAGTTATATAGTGGCACAGGGTAGTTTCACTTCTCCATTCAAGAAAGCCCTGATTCTGCAACATTTGTCACAGATGTCCTGCAAGAATCACAATATGTCAGTGGCTGTGATCTCACGTTTTGTTCTATGGCAAACACCTGCTGTTCGCAAAGTGATTGGCCAGGACAACTTAGTCAAGTTTTGTGTGGAAATCAGGGCAGATTCTGTGAACCCAAGCTAAGCAGCTCCAAACGAAAATGTTCCTACCTTTGTGCTTTTTGTACCAATGTGCTTGGTACAGTTTCTGTTTTTCACTAATCTTGAAACCTGGCATTGAGCCAGGTGTTGTTTGGCTAACTCACCTCATAGTGTTTAAGTAATCATAAATCTTAAATTTGACCCTGAGGAAGAGAAGAAAAGTGAAGCTCAGGTCCTCCCCAAAGTACTTTTGAGTTACTAGTGTAATTACTAGACTGGGCCCCGCAGTGACACATTAAATAGTGCCGTAGCCTCACACCTCCAGGGTTGGGGGTGCTGGCCTTGGGTGTGTGGAGTTTGCATATTTTCTTCATGCTGGTGTGGATTTCCTCCAGTGTCTCCGTTTTCTCCCACAGTCCAAAGACATGTGCGTCAGGTGAATTGGGGATTCTAAATTGATTCTTGGTGTGAACGAATGGTGTGCACCCTGTGCGCTGGCGCCCCGCCTAGGATGAGTCCCTGCCTTGCGGCCATAGACCCCGGGATAGTCTCCGGGTACCGGCAACCCTTGTAATGAATGAATTACTAGAATGGTGTGAGTGAATGTTACTGTGTGTCACGCACACAGGTCAAGTGACGCGCCAGGGAACCGGAAATGAACGCAATGCATGATATAAAAGTCAGGTAATGCAGGTAGACTATCGTCAGTCATTGAGTCATCACTTTCAGCCATACAGTGTCCTAGACCTTCAATCCGTGAGTACTCCATCCTTTATCATACCTTGTGTGTGAGTGAGAACGCCGGTTCCGGTGGGAATCCTAACTCTAGTGATAGAGCGTTCTTATAGCGAAGTGCGTGATCTACCAATCCTCTCACGCTGCTTTGTCCTTTCATCACGTTACATGGGTGTAGCGGCTGTTCTCCGTCGTGACTGAATGACTGAGCCCACAGCCATGAATCCAGCGGAGGCTGCCATTTTGTGCGATGTTGTTAATCAACGTGACATGGTTGGCTTGCGGAAGGCTCTTCACGAGTCCTTTGTGGCTCGTGCTGAGCTTGCTCAGCTAGTCACCATGCTCGAGACTACCATGTGTAAGCAGGCTGCTGAATGCGCAGCACCACAGGCGGCACACCGAGCTTCTCCCCCTCTCCCAGCATCATCATCAGGTTTCATTCCCAAAATTTCTCTGCCAGAAAAGTGGGATGAGGGGACGGGAAGTGTGATGTATTCCTGACAAAGATTAATATGTTTCAGGAGGAGCATTATTCCTCTGACCAAAGCCGCATCATACTTCTCGTTTCCCTCCTTTCCGGGCAGGCAGCTGAGTGGGTCACTGCGGTCTTAAGGTTGAACTCAGGGATAGCTCATTCTTATCCTGAGTTCTGTTGCCACCTTAAGGCCACCTTCCAACATCCGGACAGTGAGGTGGAAACTGATTCTAAATTATATCATCTACGCCAGGGAGAGCACTCTGTGAGCTGGTATGCGGTCGAATTCAGGACCCTGGCCATTCAGAGTGACTGTGGGGATGCCTCACTCTGGACAGCCTTCTTTGAGGGGTTGGCTCCCGGTCTGAAGGATGAGTTAGCCTGGCGGGAACTCCCAGTCATTGTTGACGGCCTTATACAGCTCAGCCTCCAGACTGATCAGAGAATGAGCTCTCGCCCAAGGCCAGCCCCTCATATTGCATCTGTTGCTGCCCCACGGACTCGCCTGCCATCTGCTTCTTCTACCACCTCGGAGTCCGTGGCAGTCAGTTTTCCACTCCAGAGCCGGTGTGGAACCCATGCAGTTAGGGCGTGCCTCTGAGTCTCAAGAAGAGAGAGACAGACACTATCGCGAGGGGCTGTGTGCCTATTGCACCTCTCCCAAACACCATCATGCTGTTAGTCCTCTTAATCCGGGAAACAGACAGACCAGGTAAACAGCTGGGTGTGAGGTTAGATTCGTTATCCCAGCCTATTACTATCACCGCCATTGGCGGCCAACCCGTTTCTACAAGTCCCATTACTCACCAGACCCTTCCATTAACCCTTACTATGGACAGTCACACTGTAAAAGATCCAGTTTTTTGTTACCCTTACTTCTCCTCCCCTTTTGTTGGGATTCCCCTGGCTCCTGCACCACCAACCGCTCATTTCATGGACCAAGAATAAGATACTTCAGTGGGGTCTGGCCTGTCAGGAGCCAGGACTTGCTCAGGGTAGTCCAAGGCTTCTGAAGTCGACCTGGAGGCCATTCCCATCCCATATTGTGACCTGGCAGAGGTCTTTAGCAAGAAGAAAGCCAGCAGTCTACCACCTTATAAACAATACGACCTGGCCATAGACCCTCTGCCTGGCACGGTACCACCCTGTGGCCCCCTTTATTCTCTCTCTGTGACAGAGCAGCGGGCCATGGAGGAGCATAGTAACGAGGGCCTCCATCAGGGGACCATTCAGCCCTCTACTTCACCTGCGGCTGCGGGGTTCTTCTTTGTCCTCCAGCCCTGTGTTGACTATCGGGGGCTCAACTGCATAACAGTGAAGAACAAGCACCTGCTTCCACTCACTAATTCCACCCTGGGCGCCCTCTCTGGTGCCAATAGCTTCACTAAATTGGACCTCAGGAGCGCCTATAATCTGGTGCGCATCAGGGAAGGCAGAAAACGGCTTTTATAACATCTGCAGGCCATTACGAAACTTTAGCAAGGCCATTCGGAATATGCAACAGTCCAGGGGTGTTCCAACAGCTGATCAACGACGTGCTGAGGGACATGTTAGGCCGGTGGGCCTTCATATACCTGGACGACATTTTGATATATTCAAAGACTGTCGAAGAACACATCCAGCACATCCAAGTGGTGCTCCAGAGGTTGCTGGCCCACCAACTCTACTGTAAGTTGGAGAAATGCGCTTTCCACCAGTGTTTCAGCCCATTCTTGGGTTTTGTTACCACCCCTAAAGGTGTGGCCATGGATCCCCTGAAACTGGAGGCTGTGCGTAATTGGCCCCACCCAAAATGCTTAAGCAGCTCCAACGTTTCGTGGGTTGTGCGAACTTCTATAGGAGGTTCATCCGGGACTTGCTCTTGACCTCAGCTCCTTCTTCATCCTGATCCAGCTAAATCATTCATTGTAGAGGTGGATGCCTCCAGTGTGAGGTTCTCTCCTATGCACCACCATCAGCACTCTCCGGGACATTTGTTCCATGCTGGTGACAGGGTATGGCTCTCCACTGAACACCTGCACACCCTCTCCAAGAAACTCTCACCCCGGTTTATTGGACCCTATAAAATAACTCATAGAATTAACCCTGTCACCTACCGGCTCCAGCTGCCTGCCGTGCTCTGGGTCCATCCTGTTTTTCATATTTCCTGTTTTAAACCTGTTGTTTTTTCCCCTATGTCTCCCCAGGTTCCTGCCCCCACCCCCTGGATAGTGGACGGTAGCCCGGTTTATACCGCCCGTTGCATCCTTGATTCACGTTAGACGGGCCGTGGCACTCAGTACCTCGTTGACTGGGAGGGCTACGGTCCTGAGGAGCGGTCTTGGGTGCCCAGGCGGTTTATCTTGGATCCTTCCTTGATCCGGGTTACCGTCGTCGGGTGTCCTCCCTCCTGGGTCCATCGGGCGACAATCCTGGGGGGTGCTGTCACGCACACAGGTCAAGGTGACACGCCAGGGGAACCGGAAATGAGCGCGTCACATGATATAAAAGCCAGGTACTGCAGTTAGACCATGCTCAGTCACTGAGTCTTCACTCTCAGCCATACAGTCTTCTGAAGTGTGTTTTTTTCCAAAAGCGTCTCCCATCTGAAGGCCTGAATACTAGTGTTTTAGCTGAGAACAAAGATGTGGCTGTTACTGCTGAGCTGCTAGATGTATTTGCTGATCTTATTTGCTCAGAAGCACTTCAGTGTGTTAGTAAAGGATGAGGGGAAACAAAAGAAAAAATATGAAAATCTTTATATACAGAATATTTGGTGTCCAGTAGTTCAGCCTTTATCTCGACCTTTGGAGGACTACAAGACCATACGGAGATGTCGAATGGCTAAAGTGAACACCTGATACTGAGCTAAATTGTCAAAATTAGAAACTTTCCAAGAACATGAGGAACCACTAATATCTCTTTTCTGACAAAAGGGAACTGATTCTTAATGTGTGAATAATGCACATAGCTATTCCTGAAGCCCAGGAGATGACAAACCGTCAACAAACACTTTGTTTCCTTGGTGGATCACAAGATGTTCTTCTTCTCAAGATTTGTTCTTTTCCGTCGTGATCTCCACTGCTCTCTGTCTGAACTGTAGAACTCCCCATCAATGTTAATATGTTCAGAGCTGTAAAACCAAGCTGGGAACCAGCTCTCCAGGTGCTGAACCATATTGTTTTTGGTCGAAATGCTCTGAATGGTTGAAAATTTGGTGTTAGAACAGAACCCATTCCCTGTTGGTAGAAGAGGGGTATGAGAAGGACCAAACCACAGAGGAGGTGAACCATATTAGAAGATAAGAAGGACAAGTTTCCAGGGAGGAATAAACTGATTTTGTAAGATCATAAAGAATGTGAAAATTCCAAAATCAAAGGTAAATCAAATGTTACGGTGTAAACAAACTGGTTACAGCTTTAAAATACTCATTTCGATCTATATATAATCCTTAATCTACATTTTCCATTGCCATATTTCTTTTTGTTTGTTTTGATGTCAAAGTGAAAAATTGATCAAATCACCATAATTCAATAAAAAATGAGATTTACAGTCTTCTGACAGGCAGATTATACTGAAAGACAACTGACACTAGGGGTGGAAATCACTACGGAGACACTGTTACAATACTGACATGATATTTGGGCCACAATATTATATTATTGCAATTCTTCCACTTGAAGGCAGACAGAGTGTTGGATAAAGGACTCTCTGTCGTTCCAAAGAGAAGAACGAGGTCTTATGATATCTGGTGGGCTTCAGGAGAAGCATTGTCAGTGTAGAGGACTGTACCAAAACAAATGATAGTTAAATACATTTTTACAAGGATAAAATCATTTTTATTGGATAAAATAATAGTTAAATAAATATCAATACTTGCCACCCCTGAATTGATTTAGTATTGTGCTGAAAAACTACACTCTATTGATTTTTATTAAAATGGTACGGAATATGTCATTCTCCATGTATGAAGAAGACAACTGCTCAGTCCAGCTGTGACCAGAGTCACAACATCTCAGATTCTAATGTAGATCTTGTTCAGGCAAAAACATGGAATGTGCTGAAAGAAGAAAAAAGATAACGGTAACGTTCCTCTTTGTCTCAGCACCATTTGTCTTTTAATTGGAACTTGAGGGTTCGCTGTGGGGGTGTGGGATGTGTGTGGTATCAGAATCAGCTTTTGCTTTGATTGACACATTGAAAATGAAGGCTTTTGTTTTTGCCGGACATACAACAACTATCTGAACAAACTCTGAAGATATTCAGCTGAAAAAGCTTTATTTTCCTAAGTAGAATATTGGGTTAGTTTTATTCCACATTCCCAAACAGGCTGCAGTGAGGCAAAGGGGAGCCAGCTAGTGCAAGATAGCAGGACATCTTAGACTTTACACAGTGCACAGAACTGTTGGGGGGGGGGTCTGAAATGGGGGTGGGGGTGATGGCTGTAGCAGTGTTTTCCAGGGGTGAGGCTGCATTCAGCGTGTGGCGTATTTCACTCATACACATCGCTGTGTGAACAAGTGGGGGTGCGAAACAATTGATTTTTAATAGTGGGGGGACATATCTCCCCCCTAATATAATGGTTCTGGCACCCAAGCATACAAGGCAACTGAAGCCACAATTAGCAAAAGAATAACACTCCTTCACACTATTTCTCCAATACTGTAAGTGACAAACTCAACAAGAGAGACCATTTTGTCAGGGAGTTAGTTAGTGGGTCACGGGTAGATGTGCTCAGTTTGTGTCAGAGTGCCTGGGCCAGTGTGGCCTCTGGTCCTGGGATCAGGGGGTGTGCTGGCTCAGACTGCCGCATTTGCTCCTAAATGCTTTGTGTTGAGGTGATCTTTTAGACATAATGTACTAATAACCTAGGATTTACTTAGAGATATGAAAAGACAATATAATAACAAATAGACTAAGAATAAAATAAGAAAAATATTCTGTGTAATAAAGAAATATATATAGAGAGAAACAAAAAAACTGTGCAAGGGTGAGGGAGATGAGAAGTGAAATTTCTATGTTGGGCAAATGTACATCTGAAAAGAGCCTATTGTGCAAACAGACATATTGTGCAAGACAGACATAATATTTTGCGAAATTAACATCTAAATTTATACTGTACATGTGCAATCGTATTTATATGCGTGATAAAGTGCAGAGTGCCATATTTTGATGATTAGGGCACATAAACAGATGGGTATAGACATGGAATATAGAATATACAATATATACATATATACATATACACCTATGTACATACATATATACATGTACACCTATGTACATACATATATATATAGATATGTATGTGCGTATATATAAATGTATGTGTGTGTATATATATAGAGGAGTTATGTATAGTTTACTAGCTGTGATGGCATGTCCTGGTGGAAAAGTCTTATAGCCTGAGGATAAAAGCTCCTCCTGAGTCTCTCTGTTCTAGCTGTAAGACTCCTGAAATGTTTGCCTGATTTAAGCAGGTGATGTAGATGTCCTGGAGAGATGGCAGAGCTGATCTGCTGCAGCGTCCTGCAGCCCGAATCACTGTCTGTAGTTCATTAATGTCCTGGACACAGCTGTTCCTAAACCAGGAGGTGATGTTCTGTGTCAAAACACTTTCTACAGCACGAGCGTAAAAAGTCTTAAAGATCACGGGAGAAAGTCTGAATTTTCTCAGCTGTCTCAGGTGGTAGAGACACTGCCTTGCTTTCTTGGACAGGGCTTGAATGTATGCAGTCCATGTTAGATCCTCAGAGATGTGAAAACCCAGATACTTGAAGCAGCTCGCCCTCTTCACTGCAATCCCTTTGATGTTCAGGGGGTATAGGGCCGCTGCTGACTCCTGCTGAAGTCCGCAACCAGCTCCTTGGTCTTGCCAATGTTCAGTTGGAGGCAGTTTTCCTGGCACCACAATGTCAGATTCTCCACCTCCTCCCTGCAAGCAGTCTCATCGTTGGAGATGAAGCCCAGCAGGACCGTGTCGTCTGCGAACTTGATGACCGAGTTGGAGCTGT
This sequence comes from Alestes dentex, assembly GCA_037576975.1. Taxonomy (NCBI): domain Eukaryota; kingdom Metazoa; phylum Chordata; class Actinopteri; order Characiformes; family Alestidae; genus Alestes; species Alestes dentex. The sequence goes on along the minus strand of JBBIGA010146602.1, from coordinate 8,165 downwards.
GTGTGGCGACGCAGTCATGTGTGCAGAGGGTGTAGAGCAGAGGGCTGAGGACACATCCTTGAGGTGCTCCTGTGTTAAGGGTGATGGTGTTGGAGACGCAGCCACCAACTCTCACCACCTGCGGTCTCCCTGTGAGGAAGTTGAGCACCCAGGCACACAGGCAGTCGTTCAGACCCAGTTCCCTCAGCTTGGTGAAAAGGGGGACTATTGTATTGAAAGCTGGACTATAGTCAATAAACAGCAATCTCACATAGTTACCATATTTCTTGTCCACATTTCTACCACCCTGAATTCTAAATGTACCTGAATTCTGTATGTACAAAAGATACACACGTCACACACAAGCACATGTCCCGGGCCAATTTTACATTTTAAATTTAGAAATAAAAATCTTTTTCCAGATGGTACAGAGTACAAAAAGATATGAGAATACACATATAAGTAAAAATATAGATTTAAAATCTTAATTAGAAATAAAAAATGTGTTTAGTACACAACTGGCTGACTGGCTCTGGCCTGCTTCCTCCAAGGAGCTTGAACCACACCTATAAAAACACAAATTAATTTAAGTAACCAATTAATAATAATAATAATAATAATAATAATAATAATTCTTGTTTAATAATTCTTCATAGCCACATTGTTTCTCCTGCCAAGAACCCCTCTAACAGTGGTAATATGCAAGTTCATAGAAATATAAGTTTAATAATATAATTTATACATTATATATTTTTTTTCATGTACCTGCACTAGGGTTTCTGTGAGCTGTGCTCTGTGTCCTCTGTGTGTTTGTGTTGCAGTCTTGTTCTGTTCACTGACTATTACCTTAGTTGTGTCTTTAAGATGGAGACTGGGTGGCGAGTGTCGTGTGTGTATGTGCAGGGAAGTAAAGAGGAGGGCTGTTACTAATCCCAGAAGGAATAAGAGTGTACTGAAAAAAGGGGGCATCTATTAGCCTCTCTTCATTACACCTCTCCCCTTACACACACGCCAGAGGGATTAAAACTGCTCCAAACGCCCGGGGAGCAGGGTGTGGGGACGGTACCTTTCTCAGGGTACCTCAGAGGTGCCACTAGCAGGCCTGGGATGAGAACCCACAACCTTCAGATCACATGGCCAACTCCCTAACCACTAAAGAGCTGAACTGACCTCCATAACTGCTCCGAGAACCGTCCACCTTCAGACGCCCACTTTAGATCGAGTTAGATTCATCAACTGTCCCGTAAATCAAGTATATTCTGGACTGGACTGTACAGAGAGCAGGCAGAGAATTCAAACACTTACCCCATTATCATGGAAACAACACGCACCCACTTCTGTGGTGACATAATACCCATCTTTATGGTTATGCCGTACCCATTTCCACTGTTACCCGTTTCCACCTTTTTCAGTGGTTTTGACACATAACCATCTCCATGGTTACACCGCACCCATTTCTATGGTAACACTATACCATTTTTATTGTAACACCACACCTATTTCCATCATTCTGTGAGGAGAAGGCCATAATTTTTGCTTCTTAGCATAAACTGTCATATCATTATAGTGTCTCTCACGATCATTAACGGTAACAGTAACATCACACTGTTACATTAATAAAAATAATCTGTCATTACATCGCATTGTATCACCACTGCCATGACGTTTATAACCTGGTCATGTAAATATCATGTAACAGGCGTCAAACAGGGGTCAAAAAGGTTACAAAATAATAACTATAATAATAATAATAATAATAATAATAATAATAGGTGTGAAGTGGAGGAGAGCACATCATTCCAACAGACAAAAAGCTGCAAAACTTTAAAACAGAACCCACAGAGAAGGACAAAAAGTTTGTGTGTACTGTATGTTCTGTGTGTGTGTGTGTGTGTGTGTGTGTGTGTTCCAACTTGAATCATGTGAGGCTTGCTGCTGTTTTCTTCTGGTGAAAGACTCCCCCTGCAGGTTGGTTTTTATATTTATAGTTATGTTTAATAAATGTAAATATGGTCTGTGTTCATTCTGGCGCCTTGTTGTTTTAAGCTTTATATTGAATTATATCCAGATAAAATGTTCTTATCTGGAGCTAGAACATTATCATGATATACAGTTTCTTATGTGCAACAGTCTTACCATGTTCAGTATCATGTGAAGTTTTTCTTCAGGGTGCTGAATCATTTCATTATGTACAATATTTAATTATGTACAATAGTCTTAGCATGTGAATGTCACTACTTCTGTCCATATTATTATATACTGCTGATCTCTAGTGTGTATAATAACATACTCCTAACTACCATCTGTGTTATTAGTAATTCACTTAACTGTAAGTTACTTATCTATAGTATTTATACCCAGCATTTGTGTCCGGGGTATAAGCAGTTTTCTCCAGGATCAATAATGTTCTCTGATTCTGATTATTCTGCACAATATTTTGTGTTGCACCTCACAGTCTCTCCCTGTCTCTGTCTCTCGTAGAATGTAAGAAAGAAAGAAAGAAGACATAATCAATGAAAGAAACTGAGACAGAGAGAGAGAGAATATGAAAAAGATAATCTCCACTAGAGGAAAAAACATTAAAAAATGTTTAGAAATTCACAGAGAGAAGCTGATTTTAATGTTTTGTAAACATTGGAGTTGATTAACCATAATTTCATTTTGTCCTGATGGTTATTGCTGAATATCTCTAAAATAAAATGAAACAAAAATAGTAAATTGATATCATTTATTTTGTTATAAATCGGTATAATAACATCATAAACAAAGTCTTTATTCCTGCAAAACAAAAAACAAAAAAAATAGTTGCTAAACAGCGTCACTATTCTATCTGTACACTAGAGGGCGCCCTGAAGGAATATTTCAAAATGTGGCCTAATTAGAGAAATTCTGCCGTTTAAACACGAATGCTGGGAAATGATAAAAAAATTTGATCGCGATTGGTTTTCTGCGGTTAATCATGATTAATCACATTGTTATGCGCAAAATTAAATAATGAATTCAAAAGTAGTGTATTGAGCACTTTTATTTTTAAAGTACTGCTATATGAACAAAAGTGCAAGAACATTTGGTTTGGAAACACTTTAAATAAATAAGGAGGTTTTTAAAAGCAGTGTTCCCTTTAACACTGTTACACATCTGCAGTTCACATATTTATTCTACACCTCAACTTAAACATTAATGTAATCAAATCAAATATAAAACCAAAGCTGTGTGCCATTGCAGGACACTCACGTTTTATCTAGTTTGTTATAGAAAGACAAGTTATTCTCAGAGTCCAGAGCATGGGGGGGAGGCATCATAGCAGCTGCAAAGGGGGACCAACTCCATATGAAAGTCTATGTATCTGAATGCAGTGTCATTAAAGTCCCTGTTGGGGTAATGGTCAGGCGTCCCAATACTGGACAAAAGTAATGGGACGCCTGACCCCCGCAAAAAATAAGATGCAGAGCTGTGTGCACCGCGGACTCACAAGCAGAAAAAAAGCAACGAAGTTTCAAAATAAAAGGATTCTTTATAAAAACTGTTAACGTGCGATAAAATAATTGTCGGTGTTAAGTAAATAATGCGTTAATACGATAACGCGGTAACGTACCCAGCCCTATTAAAACATATTTTTTATTTTGATGTCAGTGAGTACAGATTATATTTGTCCTGTGATAAAATAAAAAACTGGGAAATTTGTTAATCAAAAGGTTAGCATTGTCAGAAAAAAAAGTAATGAATCTAATTATACATTCAAAGCGTAATGTAATATTAATAGAAGCAGAAAACACATGCTTCACCCTCATTTTAGTTAGTTTTTAATAAATAAACAACAGCCACATTCATTTCTTCAGTTTTTTTTAATTGTCTACTGAAACGTGTGTTCATGTCTATAAACAGAACAAACCATTTCAATGTGCAAATACAAGTCAGGCATGTTTCACAATGATGACCGGGTCAGAAAGAGTAAAAATACACACACAGTCTAATCTCTAAGAAATAGACAGTAAGGCAGAGTATATACGGGATATGTGTGCCAGCCTACAGTCGGGCCCTGTACAATATCAGTCAGACGGCAATGGACATTAGGTTTACAGGAATGGTGCCAGGGTCAGTTTGAGTGAGTGAATGTGTGAGAGTATTTGAGTGAGCGTCATGCACTCCTTATACATCACACAGCGTGGAAAACTTCAGACATAGTGAGGACAGCATCAAAAATAAACATTTTCAAAAAGCAGTGTTCATCAGCGCAGGCGTGTCAAGTTATTCATAGTTTGCGGATGTTCACTTTAATACCAACTCGACTGTGTTTTGGGTGTCGATTTGAGCTGTTCTTTTAAAACATGTCACATGTGATTTTTCTCTCTACTCTTTCTCTCTTCAGGACGTTATCTCTGTTTTCATTGGGCATAGGTGAAATTATTGCTGTCCTTTTTTAGGTCCAGAAGCATTTTCACAGCATTTAATACGATTTTGGAAAAGAAAAAAAAGGCCCGGTGTTCTTCCCAGGAATGCTGACAAACTCAAAGCTCTAGAAAAAGTGTTTCTAAAAAATCAGGTACTATGACTAGAAATCTCATTTAGCTCACTGGAATGACTTTACTCGCCACCAAGCATTCAAATACACACACTGCATTTTTGCCATGATAGCTTTAGTAGTGGTCTGGAGATCAACACTTTTAGCAGATAGCTCAACCATATTAGATATATTATTGGTCTAGAGAACACTGTTAGCAGCCAGTTTAGACAGATTAGCTTCAGTATGGGTCTGGAGATCCACAATGTTAACAGCCAAGTTTGTTAGCTTCAGTACTGGACAAGAGAAGATAGAAGATAAAATAATCTGATCATCTGATCATCTAAATGGAAGATCAGCATAATCTGTCAGATGTGTTAGTTATGATAGCTTCAGAACTAGTATAGGGAATGAAGGCTGTCATTCGATCAAGATAACCAGTCAACCATCTTAGTCATGTGAGCTTCTATATTGGTCTGGAAATCAACATTGTTAGCAGCCTAGTTTGCAAGGTTATCTTCAGTACTGGTAAGATAGCAAGAGATAAACACTGATAGCAGCCAATTTAGACATTAGCTTCTGTATTGGTCTGGAGATCAACATTGTTAGCAGCCAAATGAGGCTATCTTCAGTACTGGTAAGATAGCAAAACATCACCATTGCTAGTCAACCAAGTTAGCTATGCCAGCTTGATGGGGGCAGTGGAAACTAACAATCAACTAGAGCACCATTAGTTAGCCAGGCTAGCTAGGTTAGCTTCAGTGTTGACTAGAAAGTGGAATCTAAAAGCAGGCTTGTCTTAATTGTGTTTGCTATCTAGCTAAGAATTGCATGAACAAGTAGAGGCTTCCATATAGGCCTTAGGGCTGGCAGAGTTTTGCTTTAATGATAACAGGTGGCTAATCATAGTAGCCCTCACTCATAATTCACACACACACACACACACACACACACACACACATTATTTCATGGAATTCTGGAGCATTTCTATTGGTCCAATCACCATAAGGTGTTCACACATTAGAACAGCTTCGAACAGTTTAAAAATTATCAACCCAAAAAAGGAAAAATGGTCTCTGCGTTTACCAAAATGTGACAATTACGTTTCAAACTCAGAGCAGCCTCAGCGACAGGACTACCTGGCTCAGATGAGTCACCATCCCATCAGTGTCCCTCCTGGGACTCAAGCATACTTTCCACTCATACACTGCATGGAACAACATGCACCCTGGAATGGACTTCTCTCCCTGAGACCACCCACTCTGGAACTTCCAAGTATTCCACAGTATTTAGCTTGCAGAGCTTGGAAGTTCCACTTTCACAATCATTTCATTAACAATGGGATGAGGATAAGGCACACAGTAGCTGTCCCATCACCACGCTTACAGACCAAATCAACACAGTCCAGTATAGAGCATCATCACTGAAGCAGATGCCCCACAGTTGGAATTGACTGGCAATATTTTTATGGATTTGGAGTATATTGTATGTGCTTAAATAAAAACATTTTTATTTATTCATTTTTTTGTCTTACTCAAGCTGCTCTAGAATCTTTGCACCTAAAAAGAGTTTTATATTAGTGAAGGATGTAAGAAAATCTGTCATTAATCTTATGCCCCTTATTTTACAGTTTTCAGGTTTGGGCCTAATGTGTAATGAGGGAGGGTGGGAGGGAGAGAGAGACAGAGAGAGAGAGACAGAGACAGAGAGAGAGAGAGAGAGAGATCACCTCAGTTAATCACTGTCTGACTTCTTATTAGACCCTGGCCCCAAAACTGTCATCATTTGCTTTGTCTTGAAGTTTTTTAAATGAAACTCCAATAGCCTGAGAGCATTTGTGAATAATTAATCAGACCTACATGGCTACATGGCTTTTATTAGCATTAATGATAAAGTACAATTTTTAGGCCAGTGGCTACCAACTCCCCTGCACAGTTCAGCTCCAGCCCACCTGATCCAGCTAAGGTGATTCAGAAGTGCTAATGTTAGCCAGTTCAGGTGAGGCTGATTCAAACAGAACTCTGATTCTGAACCCCTTTAACTAAATGGGCACCTAAACCACCTTGTTTACAGTCCGATATCCAAAACTACACCCTGATATCCAAAACTGTCCAGGGTCGGAAACCGCACCCTGTTAACTGTCCAGGGTCCGAGACCACACCCTGTTAACTGTCCAGGGTCCAGAGGCAAAAAAATGACAAATGTTCATGAAATAGCCAATCAAAACGAGATTAAGCATGTTTCCTATTTGTTGGTTATCAGTTAGCTAGCTAGCTTGAATCGCGAATATTCCCTTAACCCTTTTTCACAGAAGCATGGGTTGGTTTTGGATTTCCCTTCCACGCTGAAGGAATTGCCACTGATAAAAGGGTTAAGAAAGTCAGATTTTTTTAAAATCCAGTTTTAAAGACTTGTCTATATTATCTTCAACACTACAGTACAACTAGCAAAAGAACACTTTTAAACACATTCTTTTGCATGTTTTTGAAGAAAAACAGTGTATCTAAGTTTAAAAGCACTGTCTGACCAAAAGTGCTAGTGCTGCTAATAATGAATGAAGCTTAGAGGTCCACCAGTCAGCAAATGATAATTGGTGGCTAATTGCTATGATTTATTTTTTATTCACTATTCACTATTCACCTTTTTAAGGATACTGCAGCATTCAAAAAGAAGCAGTTTTCAAATATCCTCTTTTTAGAGATTTACAAGCATATTAAATTAAAGATTAGCATGAAGAAAATAAAATCAAAAAATTAAAAATTAAACAAAAAGGATACTTTAAAATAAAGGTTTTTTAGGAACAGTAATTTATCTGAGCTTTTCTTCTTGAAGAACAATGCTAGTGCTGCAAATAATGAGATCCTCCTGTTGACATTATGCCAAAAATGTGCCATTAAGGGCTTATAAATTTTTTTCAATATTTCACACTATCTTAAGGATGTTGTTGCTCTCAACAAAAATAACAAAATATTCTCAAATTTCCTTGAGTATGTCTGTTTTTTATAGGCTTACTCTTCCAGTCTAAGATTAGCATGAAGCTAAAAAAAGAATGCCAATTAAAATTAATGTTAGAACTGTTCTCAAGAGAAAAGCTATGAAGGAAATTCTAAATTCTAAATTCTAAATTCTAGGTATTGTTTTGAAGAATTTATCAGAATCTTTTTTTTGTAAGAAAAATGCTCGTGTCACTAATAGTGAATCACCAAATCATGCTAACTAGGTAGTAGTTTCGTTCATTGTTAGCAATTGTAGCAACTTTGGTTTAACGTTAAGAAAAGAAACATTTAATAAGATTTTTCTTCTGTGAATCCAGACCCAGACGGGACATATTTTGTTGCTGTGATTTGAAAACCTTATTTTCAAATATTCTTTAAAAAAACATTAGCTGTGTAAATGACAGACATTTTGAAACAATTCAAACATTTTGTTACATAAACTTAGTTTAAAGTTGGAACGGTTTTCCGAATTCTGGCACATTACTGTTACTTAGATGCAAAGTTTTGGTACAACAGCAACACCTCAGTTCTGCAGGGGGTGCTGGGAGACCACTGGCTCATATATGAGCGACTACATGATTAACGCTTTACACAGATTTGCACAAAAGCACAGACAGCTGTGTGTGTGTGTGTGTGTGTGTGTGTGTGTGTGTGTGTGTGTGTGTGTGTGTGTGTGTGTGTGTGTGTGT
>JBBIGA010146582.1:0-19292 GCA_037576975.1 Alestes dentex | reverse complement strand
TATATATATAGCGAAAGTTACTGTTAGTGTTAGTGTAGAAAGTTACTGTACTGGGACTTTTTCATGGCTGATATGAAGGACGTGTTATGTTATGTTAGGATGGCAATGAGAGCAATTATTTTTATGGTCTTGGGCAAAAATTTCCATCTGCTCCCAATTTGCCATTGCCATGATTACAGAGAGGGCTGCAATTCCCAGTCTCTCGATTCCTTCAGACAGACAGTAGTCTGACAAAGGATAACTCATTGATCTTACTTGCAGTTTATGCACATGTTCTGCTCTTTTGTTTTCAGCATTTTCTGTTTGCATTTGTTGTTCTTGATGAAACTCTTGCTTATATTTGTATATTTGTCTATTTTAGTTCATGAATCTGTGCAGCCAGCCCCATGGTGGCACAGTGGGTAGCACTGTTGCCTCACACCTCCAGGGTTGGGGGTTCGAATCCAGATCCTGTGTGTGGAGGTTGCATGTTCTCCTTGCGGTGGCATGGGTTTCCTCTGGCTCCTCCTACGCGTGTCAGGTGAATTGGGGATTCTAAATTGACCTTAGGTGTGAGTGTGTGAACAAATGGTGTGTGTGTGTGTGTGTGTGTGTGTCCCTGCCTCATGACCGTAGATGCCAGGTGACCCTAGTAAGGATTAAGCGGTTACAGAGAATGAATGAATGAATCTGTGTTTTTTAGCTTTGAATCTAATATCTACCTGGGTGACAAATCATCATGGTAAATGTATGCATGGAGTTAAATTAGTTTATGTCTCTTTATATTCAAAAAGCTTCTAAATGGTTCTTGGCTTGGGTGCATTGTTAAAAAAATTACTTGTTAACTAAATACTTTACATAATGTGGAGATTCATTTCACACATAATCATAAGTCATTACAGGGTTCTACAGGAAATCAAAGGGTTGTTCTTCTATGGTGTTGCTCAAAAGAACTCTTGCTATCATCATGATATTTTAGAGTGTAGGTGATATGCACTGCTATGCACACTTTTATACTATTACACAATCCATGGAAACAGTGACACTCTGAGAACAGTGAAGTACAGCTATAAACTGACCTTTGACTTCTGGCACCACTTACTTATGGCCCTTCTTGACCTATTGTCCTAAGCCCTGGGAGGAAATATAACATTGTGAGCTTAAATGTGGGCGACCCACACTTGTGAAGGAAAGACATATGTCACCACATCCTGTGGTGAAAAACTGACCTCACAGGTCCCTCCCTGTTTCCCTTCTCTTTCCCTCTCTCTCTCTTTCTGCTTTACAATTACCTACCTACTATTTTTTTTAAATCAGGTTAATAGACTCTTTGTAGACCTCAAAATTTTATTCAGACTAAAGACAGTAAATGTTAACTCCTCAAACTACAAAAGTCTGAATGTCTCTAAGGCATACCCTTCAATTCTGCACTCTCATAGCTACATCATTCTCATTTATTAGATTTATGATACAATGTATGTCAATTAGTACCTAAACACCCAATATATTTGTGAATTCAGCAATTTTAAGCTTGTTCCACAACAGCTTGTATAATCTACACAGAAAGGGTTGATACAATGGGACACTCTTGAGCAGCTGGTCAAGATATCCATCTTTTCTCTCTCTCTACCTAGTGGTTAGGGAGTTGCCCTGGCAGTCAGAAGGTTGTGGGTTCAAATCCCAACACTGCTAGTGGCATCACTGAGGTACCCTTGAGCAAGGTACTGTCCCCACACTCTGCTCCCCGGGCGCCCCCATTGGTGGCTGCCCCCTGCTTCACTTGGTGAATGGGTTAAATGCAGAGAAAGAATTTCACACTGTTCACACAGTGTGCGGTGTGAGGGGCCACTTTACTTTACTTTGTCTGTCTGTCTGTCTGTCTCTCCCTCTGTCTGCCTCTCTCTCTCTCTCTCACCAGAAGAGAAGCTTTGGTTAGAGTAGTATACAGCACAAAGCTGTGGAACAGTTGAACTGTGCTCTCTGGAGTGACAGAGCACCATCAAATACTTTTTGGATGAGTTGGAATGGAATTTGTGATACTGAACTAATCATCCAGCATGAGTACCTAATCTCACCAATGCTCTTGTGAATGAATGCATTCAAATCCCCTTTGCAAAGTTCCTAGATGAGTAGAGACTTTTACTTTTGCTGCATCCAAACTCTTCAGTGATACCCTTGATTTCAGAATGAACACTGGATAAGTATGTGCTGATACAAACTTTTAAACACATTCGATATAATATGCCACATCACACACGAACCTCATCTGATCTCCCTGTTTGTTTTCTATAACATTTACTTTTTGTCATTGTGTGTATCTCTTTCAATATCTCTGTACCACACACACTGTACTCAGGACAGCCAGGTGCAACTTTGCGTACGTGCAGACATTTTACTTGTTGACTGTCTAGTAATTATCATGAGGGTACTGCTCTCAGACATTGCTCATAATCTTCACAGTTCCTGCACGGCTAACCCAATGTTTATTAGAGAGTGGCAATCTAATCCAGAGGCAGCAGACAGACCAGAGAGGAAAATGATATTGGCAGTCTGAGACACAGACTCCTGGAAAACACTATCGTATGCACCGTGTCCGCTGTAAAAGAACAACCAAATGTGGGGGGAAAAAAACGACTGGTGGACTGGTGGTAGTGTCTTAAAATAGAAGAGCAGGCAGTAATTACAGACTTCAGTTGATGTAGAGGCCCTGTTCTTCCAAGTTCCTTGACAGAAAACTGATGTTTTCCATTGGAAGTTTATGAGAAAACTAAAGAAAAAAACAAGTCTAAAAAACCTGAAACTGACAACAAAAATGTGAATACCTTAAAATCACTCTACAAACTCACAGAACTGCTCAAACACGGATTATGTCCTCTTGGTGCAGCTGTTCATAATGCTATTATGGCAGCTGCCTCTAGCGCCAAAGAGTAGGAAGGGTATGACGCTGTAATTCCAAACATGCCTTGGACTGAGCTCCAGTAATGAACTACCCTTATAAATTCTCTCTTTATTATTAGCTGTGACATCTTCATGATGAAACACACAAACTGATCAAGATTCATGGCCTGCTTTGAGTGTCTATGTACTGTTTATTGCACATGAATGTATCCCCTCAGTATTCATACCGCACACAAATAAAACTGGATGTTCTACAAGGCACAGTCAAATCAAACTTACTGATCCTATACTTGTAGATTTACTGTAAACTATTTACTTGCTGGAATAGCACTTTGTTTGTCTACTTACTTCTGGCCAGAGGGTCACAGAGGTAAAGTTCAGTTTGATTTTTGTGGGGATTCAGTACTTTACTAGGCGCGACCTGGAAAATTTGCAAGGACCCTCAGTGAATCTCAGCTAAAGGCATAATCCAGCATTCCTGAACCTAATCTCTGTAGAAGAGTGTGTTAAAATGATCAATGGTAATCAGTTGTGGCACATGTGATGGATAAATACAGATTTGACTAAAGAACACTAGTACACTAGAACAAAGTATTCCTTTCAGGGTATTTTACTTCAGAACAATTTTGCCATTCATAATAATGTAGTGTTAGATAATAAGAATATGTTACTTTTAGTTTCATTCTACTCATCTATCACAGTTATGCCCACCTCCCTATGCCTTACAATGTTGACAAAATAATGGAAACACTACATTGAAATGGGCTACAATTTTACATTTTTATTATAACAGTTTAAAAATATAGTTCTATTTCAGCCAATAGTTTTCGTATAGAAGGGAAGATTTTCTTAAAGAAGAGGACAAAAAGTTGAGTACTCAAATTACAGGCGTGTCTATCACAAATAGCAGTGTCATCACTGTTAGCTACTATTTGTGAGAAAATGACTGCATATTCTAAAGAAGGAAAAAGCCTCCAGAAAGAATAGCAGTTAAAACCTCAAACTTGGATGAGTGGGCATTTAAATAATAAAACAGAAGAAAAAAAACCTGACTGGAGAACACTCATTTCACAAATTACCAGCATGCACATAACAGGTTTCCACAAAGGCCTGAAGTTACTTTAAATATAACATACCATCCAACCTACATGATTTTACTGCTGTCTTGCGTATACCTATTAATTTATTTACTTGACTGCAGCTTTACGTAAGTATCAGAACTAGGCTTTATTTAAGCCTCATGACGGACTGAAAATAACTGGAGAAGAAAAAAAGAACAGTCTGTCAGTCTACTCGAAGTCTTAGGCTACATAGATTTCTCAATAAAGATTCTCCATACCTAAAATGTTTTTTGAAAACTTATGAGAAATTAAATAATTTACCATGAATATATATGATGGCATGCCAGGTGACATGAGGTAAGTGATGATTTAGTTATCCGGCTTGAAAAATAATGGGATATAAGCTTCCATTACTTGTTAGTTTTATTAGCCAGTGAAAGATGTAAAACGCAAACTGCAGAAACCAAACATGTCTAGGCAGAGCAGCTACATTAGAGCTAAGGGAAAATGAGAGAACATACTTGGCCCTACTTGTGCCGAGAAACTTTCAAGAACCTTCAGTGAATCTCAATTAAAGGCACACCCCAGCATTCCTCAAACAAATCTCTATCTGCTAGGATAACTGTAGGATAAGATTAATGACCACAAACAGTAATTTCCCTGTACATAGGATAGCAGGGAAAACTTCTCAATTCAAAGCGCTGAAGCACTTGCCCACTGTCTTCTATTATGAATACGACTTGAGTCAGTGTTGTTTTACTAAGTGGAGTAAAAAGATTTGAAACTACTGTCCATTGTAATCAGTTGTGTGTCATAGATGTGGTAGAGAGACATGAGGTTGAAGAACGCTGAAGCAGTCCTTTTATTTTCAATTCAGAACTAGTTTTACTGTGGTTCCAGCTGTCTGGAAATGACTCTGAACCGGCCAATGGATAGCTGAGGTCAACTCTTCCTGCAGTCTGCCTTCTGAGTAGCATCTGTGTAGGGGTGTCGGGCCACCCTGCCCCCGTCATTGTTCTGCAATGATTCATGTTTTAGCAGGCCATGAAATGAAGAGGGAGAGGGAAAAGAGTGAGGTAGGACAGTGCGTCAGTGTCTGCTGTATTCACAGCTCTTGCAGACCAGGGCAGGGGGCAGGGCCGGGGAGGTGGAGGGAGCTGGTATGAGAGGGAGGGGAGTATGGTAATGTGGCTACACTGGGAGGAAGTGAGCAAAGAGCAGTGGAATGCGCTTGGAAGTAGTGTAGTTCAGCTGAGAGTGCTAATCCCTGTGCTATCTGTCCAAGAAAGAAGAGACAGAGACCTTCCTGCTGCAAGAAGAAGAAAAACATGCCACATTTCACTGTGGTACCAGTGGAGGACAACTCGCCTTCCAACTATGACAGCCTGGAGGGAATTAACTGGGTGGATTACAGGGACACGGGGCAAGAAGGATACCCAGGGCACGGAGACACAGTCAGCTCCGATGGTGAGACTCAGAAAAACTGATGAAAATCACTTAAGGAAGTCTTCTTATTTGTGTATTTATACTCCTCACTACTATTAAGCGATCATGCGTAACTTTATTTTTCTTGACAAATGGGAGTATCCGAGACCTAAGGAAAAGAAAATGCGTAGGACAGTCTAACTAGGAGCTCCACAGTAACCATGGCAATCCTCCAGTTGTGGAAGCCGTGAGATTTTTTTTTTTCTTTTCTGACAGTTCACGTTCCCAACTTTTCCTAGACTCCACTATCATTTGGAATGGTTTTCAGAGAGAAATGGGAGGATTTAGGAGAAACTGTGGCTGACATTTTTGTCAGTGTGCTGCCATGCCCAACGTTAGTGTGGTGACAAAAGGGAAAAACAATTGGAGCGGGGGAGAAGTGGAGAGGTGAGAGGGAGGGGCGGGCATTACAATAATAAGACAGGCCTCAAGAGTTCCCACACAAAAGATGGAACTCTCTCCCTCTTTCTTTCTTTCTTTCTTTCTTTCTCTCCCACTGCCTGGCATGTCTTTCTTTTCTGGCGACAGCTGTGTGGGCTGGCCTCATCCCCCTCTCTCACTTTTCCTAATTCTTTCTCTGTCTGCCTATCTGACTGTCTAATATTCCTTTCAATTATGTAAAGTAAACAGGAATCACTACTATACAGTTTGTCACTCTACAAAATTTTGGTGTAAAAATATAGAATGACATTGTACACTGTGATGCAAAAATAACAATATTGTGAAGGTGTGAAGATGGTGATATTGTTTGCATTTGTCCAATGCCATTGACATCTAATGAAGTTGCACTGTTTCAAAGGACATATCAAATGAAACTTATCACAAATCATCACTCATTGTCATACACTATTAAAAATAAAAAATATTACACATTATTCCACAAGAAGCTGATTTTTAAAATGTTTTGCAATACATTTATCAGAATCCAAATTTATTTGATTGGCAGTTAGATTTAGCCATACATGTTTTTTTGGGGGGTTTTTTCTTGGTGTGCTGGCGCACAATACAAACAACACTGAAGCACTGCACCAGAAACACAAATAAAAAAAATGCTTGTATATGCAGAGTCAAAGGTGGGGGGAGGCTTAAGTCAGAGTCCATGGTCAGTGATGAGTTCGACCTTTGTAAGGAAGCTGTTTTTGTGGTTCTGGTTTTGATAGGCCTCAGTCTCTTGCTGGATGGTAGAGATTTGAATAGTTCATGTCTGGGGTGCAAAGGGACCGCCACAATCCTTCCTGCACTCTCTCCAGGAGGCTCCAGAAATCCTGAAATGGAAGATTCAGTCAATCACTTTGGATGATACTTTGCAGCCTGTCCTTGTCCTTGACCGCAGTGTACCAGATGGTGATGGAGCAGGTGAAGATGGTCTTGATCATGGCAGTGTATAAGCATATCATTGTCCTCGGTAGACTGGACCTCTTCAGCTTCTACAGGAAGTAAAACCTTAGCTTTTTTGGTGAAAAAAGGAGGTTGTGCGAGATGATAGAGCAAGGAAGGGCACCACAGTGTTGACTGGGTAGTCATGCGAAGTGATGGGGGTAGAGCTCCACTACCATCTTCACTGTCTTCAGAGCACTGAACTCCAGTTTGTTACGGCTGTAACAGGTTACCAGATGGTTGCAGGTGAACCAGACATAATTTTGATAAGGATGGCGTTGTCCGTGAACTTTAGGAACTTGACGGGATTGTGATTGGAGGTACAGCGGTTTGTATACTTAGAGAAGTGTAGGATGCAGCCTAGATGGAAACCAGTTCTTATTGTCAAGGGGTCAAAGATGTGCCTCCCCAGCCTAACATGTTGCCTTCTATTAGTCAGGAAGTCAGTGATCCACCTGCAGCTGGGAGAGCCTGTCTTGAAGCAGGGCTGAGATGACTGGATTGAATGTAGAACAAACAGGATCCTGGTGTGGGATCTTGGAGAATCCAGATGTTGGAATGAAGTGAACAACCATGTCGACAGCAAGGTCTACAGACCTATTGGTTCTGTAGGTTAACCGCTTTGGGTCCAGAAGAGGATCAGTTATTGCTGAGACAAAACATAAAGTGTGCTGTGGATAGGAATTGCTTTATTGCTGTAGTATATCTTTATTAATTTATATGTCAGTGTAAGTAAATGTACTATAGTTTCATTTTCTATATTTTTAAACAATTTTATTCAGTGGAAAGCATAGTCAAGCATGTGTCATTCATTCCTATAATATATACTGCAGTACACTCAATGTGGTCACAGTATATAAACATGAACTATTCTTGATGAAAGCTATAACCGAAATGGTAGAATTAGTTGGTTGGTAGTTTTATTCCATTTTGCATGTAAGTGAGTAGAACTGCGTGAAGAGTTTGAAAAAGAAAACTCAGTACTGAGTGTGGAACCAGTTTTTAAAAATGTAAGATAGATCTCCTGCTAGAGCCTGATTTGCCAGAGAAAAGCTTTCTCTGTGCATGTGTATGTATGTTTTATTTGGGGGTATTGAGAGGCGCTGTGTGTGTAGCTGCTGGAGTTAAAAGGTTCTGGTAGGTGCATGTGTGTACGCTGGTTGACACAGAGGGCTGGCCCGAGCTGCTGTGGACTTGAAAGTGGACGATGTGTCGTTAGGAATGGGAGGGCAGTGTAGGGGACACAGTGCTAACTTTGTTCCAGGGTGAGCTGAGCTCTGTTCAGGCCAGCACAACACACACTGCTGACACTGTGTACCATTAGGCCTGCAGTGGAACAGTTACAGCAGAAGCACATGAGCCTATACACTCCACATTAACAGCTAGAGCATTTCTTCCATGTCAAAAAGTGTTTCTTTGCAGTTGATTTTGTACATTTTGGGAAGGGATCTCCAATATACTCCCAAAATAGTGTTAAAAGTGCCTTTTATAGAAAGCCATTTGGAAGTTTAGACCACGCCTTGAACATATTTTGTAATATAAAAGAGACTGTGGAGCAAACTGTGGAAACTTTTGGGGAGCAAACTCTTGACTTCTGCATGAACGAGAATAGAATAGTCTTTATTGTCACTGTTGCAGGAACAATGAAAAACAATTTGTTAGCTCTTTGTGGCAGCATAATAATTAAGAAAATAAACGAACAGAAAACTTTAAATGTAAATGTAAAATGTAAACAATACACAGAGGAGGAAGGGAAAAAAAGAAAAAGAAAAAATAAAACAAAACAAAAAAAAAACAAATAAAAAAACGATTGCACCACTTTGACAGTAGGACAAAGAGAGAGGAAAATGGAAAGATGGACATTTTTAGGAAGTTAGATAGGAAGGATGAGAATAATCAGGCATGGTAAAACAAAAATAGCAAAAGCGTTCACTATATTGTCACTATGCATAGAAAGCATTTTTCATTTCTTTCTATTTACATTTTTTCCCATCATTTGCACAGAACAGCTTTTTGTGAATATATGGCACACATGTATAAGGAGCAGGTTTTACCTAAATGATTTGGTTTTCTTTTCCAAACTGTTGAAAACACATACTGAATTTTCTTTGCCCTGAAAAAGTGTTTTAAACAACTGAAATGTTATGCTGTTGTGTGCTGACATCATAAGGAGATAAAATGCATAAAAACACATATGAAAAAGGTTTGAGTTTGAGTGTTCCCAGAGAAAGTTTTTTTATTTGTTGCTTTAGTTGTTTCGGAATAGTGTCCATTGCTGTTCCAGTGCCCTCAAACACAAATTTTATACAAATTTGACCAGATATGTACACTCAAGAGTGAACCACTGTGCGTGCAAACTGAATATTAACATTACCTCTAATTGCACTTTATAGTGAGGTATCCAGGTCTTGGCACATATCAACAATATTTGATTGAATATGAATGTGTGGTATAATTAAATGATACATAGGTTTATACCGCAGATTAAGACCATATGCCTAGAGAAAAATAATCAGAAGGAACAGTGGCTTAGCTTAATATTACAAAACCAAACCAGGTCTGAGCGATATAGACTGCTGCATAAGTCATCGGGCCGCATTACCCATTAGCATTATACCGGGGAAGAATGGGCTGGTGAGAGAGGGAGACAGAGAGAGGGAGACAGAGAGAGACAGAGAGAAAGAGAGACAGAGGGAGTGTGTGTGAGTCAGGCAGGGAAAACTAAATAGGGAAAACTTTTTCCAGCTCTGTTACAAATGATAGGATGAAGCAATCAGAACTCAGAGACGCATAAATAAGTACAGACCAAACTTGCCGATCATATGTTTATGTGAGACAAGGGAAAGATGCCATTCGTCTGCCATCCCCTGTTAATAACATAGAATTAGTTTTGACATTTTCATTTACTAGGTACAATGTTTTTATTTCAATATAACACATTTTAAGGTTTTAGGCTCTCGATATGATACATGCATGCCATCCATATAAGAGTTCTCAAAAAGACCTTCTCAGGACTAAACTCACCATTTTCTCAGCCCATTTCATGGAAAAAAAAATTCCTCAGAAAGAATTTGACCTATTATTTAAAAGTTAAAGGTCACTCCCAGTCCATATAGTCCATACATGGACAAAACTGACTGTCTTGAATGCACTGTTTATGTGATGTCATAAAAACAAGTGCACTTGCTCCACCCATTCACATTGAAGGTATAATGAGTTAGTAATTTCCTGAGTCAGTGTAAGTCAAAAACTAACCCTGTGGTTTCTGCCAGCAGTCCGCCACGGCCTCAGCACTAACAGGCAGAGCAGGAACTGGGAAAGCAGCGGGATGCCTTAGTCCCAGTGGGAATGGTCTTTTGAAACAGAAAAACAACCGTGAGTTATTTTGGAGAGAGAGCTGCCTGGCAGTCCTGAGAGCAGGGAATGACTGTGTGCTTTTCACATAATTTCTATCTGCTAAAATTAATCCCTTCTTGAAAGAAGAGCATTATTAGTTTTTGTGGAAAGACAGCAGTCCGTCCCTTTGGCTGAACATCTTGCTACAAGTCGCCTGCAATGAACTGTCGCTTTGGCTTCAATTAAGATGTGGAACTAGGCCAGTGAGCTGGTATTAAAGGTCTCCTTACTCCCCAAAAGGACCCTGCAAAGTCCCCTGAAAACAACTCAGTAATGTCTCTATCTATGCCAATTCCTTAATGAACATACAGTTATAGTGTCAGATATGACACCATTTACCATTTATCTCAAGTGCACGTAATAGTGTCCTTTAACTTGTACAATCCTTTGACATATTTGGTGTCAACACATAATGCTGGACTTAGTTCATGATTCAGCTGTTTAGTTTGGTTTGGCCTAGTTTAAAAAAAGGCCAGACACAACATGATGAAATACACAGAAGCATTTTAACAGTAATTGTAATTCATATTTTGTCCACCTTACATCGTCATTCGTCAATAGTAGGTTGTGGTTGTGAAGCAACATTGCAATCAAACATATTTACAAGAACATGTCATTTTCATGGCATCCACATCAATACAAAAGACAAATGATGCACATAAGTTTTTTTTTTTTTACCATAGCCAGCCAGAGTTGGGGTTTTTTTGTTTGTTTGTTTTACCAAAGCAAGTCAGAGTTGTATAACTGGAAGCATATATTTTATAATTTGTATTAAAGTTTTAGTAATAAGCCTTGCAATCAATAACTGCACAATATCATCCACGGCCCTCTGACACACACACATAAGCATATCCCAAAAGTCCTTGTTAGTACTTCAAAGCCTTTACTTTAGGTTCTCTCACAGCAGGTGAGCATTCCTCTGAGTTCAACTGTTCATTCCTATCACTGTCTTATTACAACTAGAAGTTCTTGCAACTGTTTATATGCAGTTATCAAGTTCACAATCACAGTTGATAAAACAAGGCTCAGGCCATGTTTTGGTGAGTAGCTTAAATACAGTTGTCTTGAATGTTTATGCTGTGTGTTGTCATTATACTGCTGAACATGGCATACCACACTCCTCACTGACCACACAGACATACTGTACCTTTTTCTGATACCAGTTAGTTTACCTTCTTCCTAAGGAGCTGTCAAAATCCTTACTCACACACACTGTATGCAGCACTACAACCGCTTGTGCAATTTCCATGTAGTTTGCAGGCACATAACTCACATTAAAATTGACATTCCATTTGTTTACATTAAAAAGTATCTTCAGTAGTGAAATCACATATCACATATCACTTTGCTTTCAAAGAAAGCTGAAGGAAGAATTCTGTGCACCTTGTTCTTATTATACTTGTTTCTCTGTTTTCTTAATAACTTGATGTTCTCCTTTTTTTTTTTAAAGATTTCTACCTGTGTAGAACTGTTTAGGGCAACATTTGTTGTTTTTCAGTACACAGTAGAAATAAATATGGTTAATTACTTACCTTAATCATTTTAATTTAGTCCAAGATTAGGTATTATCTACAATATGGAATCTATATACTGACACTATCAAAAGAAAAAAAAAAAAAGAAATGATTTTATATTATATTTCTGTTTGACAGTTTTTTGAAGCTTCCCTTTAAACTGTGTAAATAGTTAAGAATATTTAGGCCCATAGAAATTCTTGAAAATATCCAGTCTCTTTATATAAACTTTTAACAATATTTCTGCCTACTTCTGTATGGTAACCGATAAATCTGAAACACCTGGACACCGAATAAAATACTTTACAAATAAATAACATTACATATAGTTTTGTGAACAACACAGTAAATCATTCAATGTGAGTAATGAATAAAAAAGTTTTTTCTGTCTACCGTCCAGTAGGCTAGCATCTGCTATATGTTCTCAAGCTTTAAGGAACCCAGGTTCACTTACCTGTCTGAGCAGAGTACGTCTAGTACGGCTGACCGCAGTCAGTGATGTGTCACTGCCATTAAGATTAAAAACTGACCTTTGTGGTGGCCAGTCAGTGGCTACTCTGGTCAGGAGATACAGACAGTTGGTTTGGCCAGGTGTCCACAGCGCTGTAAACAACAAGAAATAATGTCACATGTTTAACTTAGTGATTACAGTAAATGCTGCATATTACCATAGGTAACCCCCTTACACACACACACACACACGCACACACGCAGACAAAAGAGCCCAGTATTCACAGCAATTACATCAAACGATCCAGAACGCCACCGTGCCACCAAAACAGAAATCTGTTCTGACCTCACTGGATAATCAGCCTAAGCAGTATGACTTCCATCTTAATGAAATTTTTAAATGTCCTTTAAATAAGAACTTGGGTCAACAGGATTTAAAACATAAGCCCCTAATAGGGTGGTAAAATGTTTTCAACGGATAATCAGCTTTAGCGTTCTCTAACACGCACAAATACGCCACAATGAGATTTTCGGCCCCCCCCCCCCCCCGGTCTTAGGAGAATTACGGTAATAATGATACATATGCCAACATATATTTATGTGCACACAGAACATACAAACACAATCATATTGTCTTCATGCATGTAAGCCAATCTAAATACAAACGTAATAATCTGTGGAGAAACACCTTTGTCAATACTATATTTTATGAGTGGAAACAAACACTGTGTTGGAAAAGCAGAATACCACAATTGCATGTTTGCCTTGGACTGAACTGTTCCTCTTCCTTAGAAGACTGTGTGAGCAGATTAGCAAATACAGATGTCTGGAGAGATCAAAGCCAACAGCTGGATACCAAATGTGTTTGCTCTTTGTACTTCATCAGTGTGCTATAACAAAGCACCTTGCACGCTTTAAAACAAAAGAAAAAGATTTCTTAACAGTTCTGGGCTTTTGTCTTTAATGAATAAAGAACCTTCATATTTTATGTTTAGGCTCTTTAAACCTAAGGACAAGTTTATTTATACTAGACATTCTAACAATAACACACTGTTATTGTTAGAATATACACTATATGGACGAAAGTATTGGGACGCATGACCATTACACCAACAGGGACTTTAATGACATTGAATTAAAATACATAGACTTTAATATGGATTGCAGCTATATGGACATTTCAGCTATAACAGCTTCCACTCTTCTGGGAATGCTTTCCTCAAGATTTTGGAGTGTTTTTGTGGGAAATCTGCAGAGCATTTAAGAAGTCAGGCACTGATGATGGAGAAGTCCTGGCTCACGATCTCCATTCCAGTTGGATGGGGTTGCGGTCAGAACTCTGTGCAAGCTAGTCAAGTTCTTCCACACCGAACTCATCCAACCACGTCTTTATGGACCTTGCTTTGTGCACTGGGGTACGGTCATGCTGGAATAGAAAAGGTTCTTCCCTACACTGTGTCCACAAAGTTGGAAGCATGGCGTTGTCCAAAATCTCTTGGGATGCAGAAGCATTAAGATTGCCCTTCACTGGAGGTAAAGGGGCCAAAACCCTGAATTAAGAAGTGTGCCCAAGTACTTTTGTCCATATAGTGTATTTAATCACATTTTAGGTCAAAATTACGCTGAATTCCCCAGAACCTTAAAATGTTCACAAGCTAACACGCTTCATTTGCAAACAGGGTTCTTTAAAGAACTGCCCACTGAACGGGTCTTTAGGAAAACTGTGTTTGGTTTCATCTTCATTTTTAAGCGTGGTGAAGTTTGTAATTAGTGAAGTTTGATATTGAACTGTCAGAGAAGTGCAATAATTTCTTAAAATGCAGCGCTGCCATTCAATTTCTAGATCATGTGACTTGTGAATCTAGAGCTATTGTTTTGTGAATGGTTTTAATGTAAACTCAAGACATTTTCTTTGTATTAATATGCACCAAATGAACATAGGAATATATCCTCTACAGAAAACACAGCTTTTAATGCATGGAATTTAACAACATAAAATGAGATTTGTAAAAACATAATATGCAAATAAACAGAAATTAGACTAAACTGAATAGGAAAAAAAGCTATATTTAAGTTTCTTAACAGAAACAGGACAGGGGATAAATCACTTACAATTAAAAAAAGTATTTGTAACCATTATATGAAGCCTGAAAGTAAACGCTCGTGTAAATGTTTGCAGACTCAAAGGCAACGTACCGTCAAGGCCTTTGTTATGTATGCACAGAAAACAACTCTCAAGAACTTTACTGTTCTGTAATAGCAACATCTGGATGTTTAATGCCCCTTAATAATGCTCAAATAATCTGTATATAGGCCCTAGTTCACCCACACCCACATATATCAAACAAAACTGGGCCTCAAAACTGGGCCTTCTCATTGTGCTGCGTCAGTCTGTGATCTGAAAAGCTGCATGGAATGTTTCACACCGCACTCTTAATGTGTTCAGACTTGTCAACACAGTTTGTTCCTTCCTCTTCTGCTGCTGCACAGTTGGTGATTCGGAGTTAAAATACTCTTAGACTTTAATCCTAATAATGAGACTTCCAGCATAAGCTCCCATCCAGTGTCCTTATTAAACTTTTTTACAATGAGGCAGGACCAGTCTGGTCATATTAGAACTCAGTTATTCGAGGAGTTTATAGCATTTCAGATGCTATACTCAGCGTCAGTCTACCAGTTGCAGCCAGAAGAAGCTTTGAACAATGCCAACATGATGAGGGGAATTACTTTTTTTTAAAGAAACTGGTTAAGTCAATCTTATAAAAACATCAAAACACTTGACATGTCTTTATAATGACCCCTGTGCTGTCCATATGGATTGCACAAAACAGTTAAGACCCATCTGAGACCAGTACAAAGTAATTTTACTACTGCTTGTCATCTGACTTTTACATTTTTTGACATTAGAGGGCAGCAGTCTCTTTCTCTCTGAGGCCTCGATTCCTGGCATTCACTCTCTTTCTAATTCTGCATTGTTAACACTCTAATGGGCTCATTTTCCATTTCTCAATTGTCTTAATGGGAATGATAAGATAAACCAAGGCTGAAGTTAATGGGGTGATGCTGTTTTCTGTCTTCACATGCATACATAAACCTCTTTCTAAGAACTCAAAAATTAACAGGAAGTCTATAAAAGGGTAAGGTCTGTCTGATGCTAGTGATTCTACAATACTGGGCTTCGTATTATGAAAGGCTAGATTATTTATGTAGTCATTCACATGCATGTGCCTGGAACTAGAGCATGTTTGTGATGCATCAGCTTAACTACGCCCTAAAGGGATACAAGGCTGTGCGAGCCTTTGACTCCATGTGGTAGTGTTTTTTAACCACATACAGTTCTGTGCAGATGTCTCGCAAAGTACCCATACAACTTATTTAAAGCTATTTTTCCTCAGCGTATGATAAAGTGTCTTTCTATTAGCAAAGTTAACGTTTCTCCTCGGCTCCTCCAGCCGTTGTTTGGATTTGTGAAATTTCATCACAATTTAATTTGATTTCATTTAATGAAGGACCGATTGAGTCAAACCAGGTTTCTGTTGGAAACTACAAGTAACACTGGAGTTCCACAAGGAACACATTGATATACTGAACACAAAATCACTATTTAGGGTATAACTCTATTTATTGTTTTTAGTGTTATTTAGTATATTTAGTAATATTTCTGCAAGTGACTTTTGCACAGTACCACACACACACACACACACACACACACACACACACACACACCACTCTCTCTCATTGTCCTTGTGCATATGACCTTTCGTAAGCAGCATAGTACTGCCCTCCCCTTCTCTCCTCTCTCTTACTCCATGTGTGTGGTGGTAGTTTTTTCAGAATAGCACGGTATTAGGCCCTCACTCACTCTAAATGTGTGTGTGTGTGTGTGTGTGAGTGAGTGAGAGAGAGAGAAAGAGAGAGACTGTTCACACTGGCCTGGATAGAGGTCAATTATGCCTAGAGCTCATTGCATTGCTCACACAGCATCACTCAGAGAGACATGCTGGCCCACAGCAAAGCTAACGCTAACCCTAGCACTAATGGCACACAAACTGAAGATAAAGGTGAGTGGCACTCAGGCTTCAGCATGTAGAATGAGGGAGAAGGACAAAGGGGCTTGTATAACTTAAACCCAGTTTTTTTACATTGTGATATTCTCCAAAAGCAAAACATTCTGTTCAGAATGGACTGAGTTGGTCTAGGTACAAGGCATCAAGTCAGAATGGACAGCTTGTTTGTGGGGGGGTACATATCTGGGTCATACTTCCTCAGTGTTGAAGGGAAGGGTGATGCATCAGCAACGATATGTGGAGCGCGTGATTCCCAAACGAAAATATGTTTTCGAGCCTTCCTCTACCAAGGAAATCTGCTCATCTCTAGACACCTCAACCCGTCTCTACAGAAATGCATTTTGACATTTCTTTGGTTTGCAAAAAGATATGCGTGGCATGTTGTTTTTTTTTTCCTCAAATTTTCTCTTGACCTTATATGAGCTGCATTAAATCTCTTTTGATAATTGCTTGGTGGAAAGATTTTGACAGCTACCAAAGTCACATTTAATTAAATTTACCGACTAATATTCTTTAAGCATTTATTGAAAGAATAATACTTGGCCATGAGTGTCTGGGGTTGAACTGTATAGAAATGTGCTGCTTGTTTGAGGTACTGGTAAAGAAAGAGGACATTCTTATTACATGAAGCGTGCGTCTCATTTATATGATTATATCATAACTGGGGCAAGAAAACCTTTGTGTTGGCAGCATTCAAGAAAAAATCTCATCTTGGAGGTTTGATAATAGGATTTTATTCCAAGTTTTTATTCCAAGATAATAAGATTTTATCCCAAGATTTTATTTTGTCCATTCATCATGAACTTTCCGTCAGTATAAAATGCAGCTGGCAAGCTTCTGATTTCACAATAATGATATTTATCTTAATTTTGAACTACACTTATTTTAAATGTAGCACTAGTAACAGATGTCTGCTGCCTGCACCTCTTTGCTGTAGAATTGCTTTAAGAAGCTTCAGTTGTTGAGTAATTATCATCCAAAGTAAAGGACACGGGATGTAAAGAAAACAATCGAACAGACAGGGTTTCAATGAACTGAGATCAGTAGAAAGATCAGGAAATGAAAGGAACAGTGAAGTAGAGGAACAAAATGTCAAAAATGTTGTGAGCGTATCCCTCAACACGTCAAGAGTGCCTTTTCTTGCAAGCATGGCGGCTAAAGCAATGTTAACACTTACCTCAGTGTTGTTCGGGACATTCAGCCATCGGTTAAGGTTTGTCATGTCTCCCTTGAGGTTGCTCTGTGATTGAAGAATAATATGTATAAACAACTTAAATATAGGATACACTTGAGTTAAAATTTTACAAAAACATGACAAAAACATGTGGCCCTGTATAATTTTGTCTGATTGCACAATTACAGAAAGGAAGAATGCAGACATTGTAAACATGCCATTAAGCACAGCCTGGAAATGACACTAGTGAGATGTGGGAACTGTTTCATCTTCTTTCATTTCTGGGTTTAGTTGTGTGAGAGATTGTTTTATATTGCATTAGCTCTCAGATCGGATGGGCTAGTCTTACTCCTCCTGCTGTCGGTTCACTGGTTGTAGTTCCTTGGACTGCTTTTGTGGGGCGTACACCATGAATACCCAACAAATCCTGTCATTTTAGAGATGCTCTGCTGACCCATCACAGTCTAGCCATCACAGTTGGTGTCAAAGCTGTTCAAACCCTGGTCCATTCTTCCTACTTCCAACATCAATTTCAAGACCTGACTGTTCACTAATACACTATATGAACACAAGTATTGGGACAACCCTCTTAATTATTGAATTCACTTCCAGTGAAGGGCAATCTTAATGTTTCAGCAGACCAAGACATTTTGGACAAAACCATGCTTCCAGGAAGAACCGTTTCTATTCTAGCATGACTGTGTCCCAGTGCACAAAGCAAGCTCCATAAAGACATGGCTAGATGAGTTTGGTGTGGAAGAACTTGACTGGCCCGCACACAGTCCTGACTTAAACCCCACCCAACACCTCTGGTGTTGCTCTACAGATTGAATGGGCACAAACAAAATCTTGTGGAAAGCCTTCCAAGAAGAGTGGAAGCTGTTATAGCTGTGAAGGGGGAACAACATCATATTCAAATCTATGTATGCAATGTCACTAAAGTCCCTGTTTGTGTAATAGTCAAGTGTCCCAGTACTTTTGTCCATATAGTGTTTATCCCTTCCCCTTGAGAGGTGCCAGTGTAATGAGTGTAATCAGTGCTATTCACCTGTTAGTGGGTTCGTGGTGGATCTTTAAACATTTCCAGGGGTGTGGAGAAAGGATGTAATTAGTGGAGTGAAATTAGCAAGGTGAAACTAGAATGGACTGTGAAGCATTTTAGTTGGAAGCTTTTAAAATGCATATGCATCCTTTTGAAGTTTATCCTGCTGCTGCAGTCACATAATAATGTTTAGCTGGAAAAAGATAAGGGTTCACAATTTGGGAAACAGGGTTATGGCTTTTAGAGCATAAAGAATGT
The DNA here is from genome assembly GCA_037576975.1 of Alestes dentex. Lineage (NCBI taxonomy): Eukaryota > Metazoa > Chordata > Actinopteri > Characiformes > Alestidae > Alestes > Alestes dentex. Next base: position 591 of record JBBIGA010146582.1, on the reverse strand, counting down.
TATCACCTCACAAATCTCTTTTTCTCATGCAACACTGGACAGGTCTGCTCCTTCTTCTGGAAAAAGTGAACACGATCCTGTTTGTGGATCGTGCTTGATTTGCAATCAGCTGAACACACAAGTTTGTGTATTATCACAAATAATATCACAGCTGTGATTCATATTTTGTAATCACAATCATGATATTTGTGATAAAGCTAATAAAGAAAGAAAGAAAGAAAGAAAGAAAGAAAGAAAGGTAAGAAAAAAAGAAAGAAAGACAGAGACAGGCAAGAAAGGAAGAGAGAGACAGGAAGGAGAGAGAGAGAGAGAGAGAGAGAGAGAGAGAGAGAGAGAGAAGACCTGTCAGAAAGAAAGTCAGAAAGAAAGACAAGAAACACAGGTAAGAAAGAAAATAGAAGAAAGACAGGTAGTCATACATGCAAGAAAGAAAGACAAACAGGTAAGACAGCAAAAAAGACAGACAAGAAAGAAAAAAGGACATACAAGAAAGAAAGACAGGCAGACAATAAAGTAGAACTGTGTGATTCATGACTCACCCGGGTGAATCACCCGGATCCATTAAATGACTCATGAGTCACAAATCTCAGA
>JBBIGA010146567.1:0-19294 GCA_037576975.1 Alestes dentex | reverse complement strand
ATGGACATTTAGAGAGAGAGAGAGAGAGAGAGAGAGAGAGAGAGAGAGAGAGAGAGATTGTATGTGTGTGTGTGTGTGTGTGTGTGAGTGTGTGTGTGTGTGTGTTAGGTCGAATGCCAATACTCTGTAGGGGAGCTCTTTTTGGAACGGTAGTGCACTCCAAAAACGGCCGTCTTTTCTCAGGCATAAAACCGTGCACACACACAAACACACACACACACACACACACACACACACATTTTTTTTATTTATTAAATTTGCTGCAATAATCACATTCCACTAGTTACAGACAATCAGCCTGAGCTGGGCCAGGGCTGGTACTGATCTGGTGCTAAATTTCATATTTAATTTTTCATTTATTACTATTATTTTTTCCTTGAAGACCACTTACAACGGTACGCAGTTTTATTTACCAAAATGAGACATAATTCTTTTTGTATTTGACCAATTTCAGCCTTTCTTATTCCCATAGTAGTAAAAGGCTGTTACTTTGTCTTTAAGACTGATATATGCAGATGAGCTCTGATCTGATTCACAGCGTGATTTCATTAAAAAATGCTGACTTGTAAAAACTTCACACCAGCACCACGCACAGTACTAAGCCACTATCATGTCTGTGTCATTGCTTAGGTGAGAATGGTCCATCTAACAAATTATACTTGGTGTTTCTAGCAAAATGGCCAGGAAGAGGATATTATTTAGTTACTTAACAGAGACAATGGATAGTCATTCACTGTCCCGGAATTTACTTCAATATTTCCTCTGAAATCCGGTAAGTACAAAGTTGGAGTTTCTAATAGAACGGGCAGTGAATTGAAGTATAATATAGGTGTTTCTAATGAAGTGGCCATGCCGAAACGCAAGATAGAGGTTTCTAATAAAGTGGCCAGTGAGTGGAAGTACTTTGACAGGTGTTGTTTAGGTGTACTTAGCCTGCAGTAACTTGGTTGAATAGTGGACATTGATAGCTTGGTTGAATAGCGGACAAGTATAGCTTTACAGGTTTGAGGAACAGATGTGGACTGCTTGAGCTGGATAAGAGCATCAGCTAAATGCTGTGAATGTAAGATGTTTTCTAATAAAGTGGCCAGTGAGTGGAAGTACAAAATAGAGATTTCTAAAAAGGTGGCCAGTGAGGGGACAAACAAGACAGGGGTTTCTAATAAAGTGGCCGATGAATGGAAGGAATTTTTTTGTTCAGTTGTCTTCTTATGATCAATCAGTTTCTCTTTTCTTCCCCAGATGTCTTGAAATAACAAACGATTGTATTTCATAACGATGATTTCTCACTTTCTTCTCCATGGCCTAAATTCTGTTGACATACGCACAATGTGAGCTTAGTCCCATATACTTGGGATGTGCAATTGGCTTGATTGTTGCTTTAAGGTTAGGATAAAGTTTAACTAAGCAGCTGATGGTGCCCATTGGTGACCTGAACAAAGCTAATCATTGTGCCCCAGTGTTTCTGGAGAAGACAAGGCTCTGAGAGTAAACGAGTTCCAGACAAAATGACCGATATTCAGTATTCACACGGCCCATTTTCCACACAGCTACTGAGAAAAAGCCCACGGCATGAATGACAATCGCTTCATTATGGATGGAGAGAGAGAGAGAGAGAGAGAGAGAGAGAGAGAGAGAGAGAGAGAGAGAGAAATGGTATAAAAGAAAAGATTTGAAAGGAAGGGGTGCATGTGTGTGCGAGACAGAGGGGGAGAGAGAGAGAGAGAGAGAGAGTGAGAGAGGACTAAAAGAGTTCATCTATATGAGAATGGAAGGAAGGAAGAGAGAACGTTTAGCAGTGCTATGTTGACATGAATGTGATATTATTACTACAATTAACCAAATACATGAACTGAAGAAAGAGAAAAATGCACAATTTGCACAATTACTCGTTGTACTTTTGTATTAACTATCATGGATTGTTGCTTGATCAACTCTTCACTGTGACACAAAAGTAAAGGAAGAAAGACAGAAAGAGAGAGAGGTGGAGAGAGAGAGAGAGAGAGAGAGAGAGAGAGAGAGAGGAGATGAACAACCATCATTGGAGCATTACATCCTACAAACATGTCACAAATGCTCCGAGTACTCCTCCCTCTCTCTATCTCTTTTTCTCTCTTTATTTTCTCCTCTCTCTTTCTCTGTTCTCCTTCTTTATTCTCAGGCAGTCAGTCGTGGGTATGTTTGAGCTGTGGAATGAAAAGGTCATTCTGCTGTGTGTTATTACGCTAGGTGAATCGGAATACTGCTATTCGAGTAGATTTGGTTGTATTATGTCGTAACAATAACCTCCAATTTAGTTCTTATTTATATTCATCCTGAAGAACTTCTGTAGTATACTGATACGCGTGTGACATGGATATTCCCAGAAAAATGCCTAGAGCGCATAACTTGAAACCCGTCATTAGAGCTTCGGCACTCAAAGCTCCCAATCAGTAATCACCGTGAGTTACAGGCCAGAATTCAGGGCTTTTGAGGCTTTCGAATTTTTTTATTGTTTGTTTTTTTGTTTTTTTTATGTACTATGTTGTTGGTAAACTCAGTACCAATCCTGAGATGAATGTGATGTTGTTTAATGGCTTCTGTTCAGAGACTGAACAATCCTGAGCACTAGGGGTGAGAACTGCTACCAAAACATAGTTAGTACTATATTTCACAGAGCTTTACAGACCATCTGATGTATATGAATCGCTATCAGTCCAACAGAAAGCTTTATCAATCTAAATGTTGAGTAGCCAACATATAAAAAGTACTGAATAATATATATCTTTAATAGATAAATAAAATTGTATTTTCCACTATATATGGAAAACACATTTGTAGTCTTTAAATAAAGGCGGTGTTAATCATAGATTAATACTAAGTTCTTCGAAATGATGTATATATGTATTGGAATGAAACTTTGTATATAAATATCACTTGTCATTTTAATAATTGCTGTACTGTACTGTATATTAAATATGCAGGACACTATATATAAGACTGGAATATCAGCACTAGATGTTTTGTTGAATGTTTCATTTTTTGGGATATTTTTAAATAGTTATATACTGACATTTTCTGTTTGAGATTTTTTACATTTTAGCATTTGATCACAACTTTTCAGGGCATTATTAGAACTGCATTCAGACATATTTTTTTTACAAATTCATTCTGCAGCACTCAGTTAAGGAATCAGCTAGAGTTTTTCATTTTATTTGACTGAAAATAGTGATTTGAAGTATAAACACCTCCACAGTAAGATACAATCCCTCACCGACTGTCAATGAAATCACGCTCGCGAGGGACTTCAGCAGCTGAATTATTATAAGCTTCACTGCAGGAAACAAACCTCACATCAATACTAACGACAGAAAGGTCACATTACAATATGCTAAAAAGTGCCGACTAGACTGTAATACTCTAGAATAATGTTTTACAGCCAGATGAGACGGAGTCAAAACACTGAAAAGAACTTTATGTTTTAAGGATGTCAAATATTTACGCATGCTACCTACCGGGCAAATGAAGAGACATATAAAAATATAGTATAATAAAACTATGGATTACTATGATATGATAGTGTATATAATTGCAGTCACATTTATTAATGAGACAGCTAAAGCAAAGAAAAAGCAATGCAATGCCTTAAGGCCTGTACAGAAACCCGTCGTCCACCTGAAGAAAGCGAGTTAAGGCAATGACCCAAAACACATGAGACCATCAAGATAAATGCCAAAAGTCAAACTGCACACTGGACAAATCCATTTCTATTCACTTGCTGGCCACTTTTATCAGAAACCCCACTTTAAAGGACAGAGGCTCTGATTTACTCCAGTTTTGCGTGTGTAAAAACGAGCAAACTTGACAGCACCCTTATAATAACATTCAAGCTGACACTGAAAGGGTTTGTGGAGGATTACATCTTTCAGATGAAGAAAATAGAGCTTGCTGTCTGTTTTTTGTGTTTACCTTGATGAACATATAATTTGGGGCATTTCTTATAAAGGGTGCAAAATACAGTGCAGAGTCAATGCAAATGGTCAATTTAGAGTGGGAGGTGTGATTGGGAAGTGTGAAAATAACTAAATGAATAAACATGGGGCTCACATTTAAATTTTTTCTTACTGTTCAGGCTATTTTAGTGTTTCTATTTTTAGTATAAAATGTGATTTAAACTAAACATGTAGTTCAAGTGTCGCTTCACTCATTTATCAATGCAATGTGATCATGTAAGTAAATAAGTAAACGAATGAAATAAAGCTTGCAAAAATGGTCAGGTTTGGTAAAGCAATGAAATAAAACTTAAACAAGACAAACTGGTGGAGAACAGACTTAGCTGCAACTCAGTTGCAGTCTCATGTGCTCCGAAACAGTTCAAGGTCATGGTCTGGCATGAGGCATAAGAAAAAAAAATGAAAAACAGTCCAGATCAAAAATACGGAATAAAGAAAGGCGATGAATACAAACACTCAATACACTGCAATGAAAGGCAAAACTTCACAAAAAAATGTCATAACAATCTCATTCCTTAAAGGAAGTACTCCATTTACTCAGTACGCCACTCACTTAGTGGTGAGGAAGGTGAACAGCAGCAGTGAACGTCACTGGAATTGAAAACTGGAGGAAACGTTAACAAAAGTAGAAGCATATACAGGAGGTCCTCGAGTTAAGACACAGTTCCGTTCCTTTGACAGTGATGTAACCCGAATTTTGGTGTAAGTTGAAACACACCCTAGCCTCAGTCTCTTACTGATCCTAACACAGTTGTTAAATCATAAAAACACAACTAAGCCACAGAAGGAAGAGGAAAACTCCCTCACTTATACGCCACATTACTGCGTATTTTTCACCGCGCGTAATCAAACTAGTTTACCCATGTAGTCCGTAAATACGAAGCTAACAGTGTAAGTCGAGTGGGAATGAGGGTTGTAAACTCGAAACGTCGTATGTCGAGGCTGTTGTAACTCGAGGACCCCCTGTAAGCTTTTAAAAAGGAACATTAAATATTCAGAATTCAAAAAATATCCTAGACCATGGTGTCCTAAACTTTCCTCATGGAGTTTCTGCGTCCCGAGACTACCAAAATATTTTTTCAAGGCACAACTGTGTTTTGTCCAATTTTACTGATCAACACTTTGTAGCAAAGCTGCAGAATTTAAAAACACAACTTAGTAGCAACAGTTATTTGTCCTGAGTTTAGATATTGTCTACTCAGCTCTTATCTTCAGTACAAACACAGAAATAGTTTTCATTCAAATCAGTCCTGATCCGTATCATCATAAATAATAATCTGTCGCAAGTGACACGTGAGAATATTTTATTGGTTCTATATTTCTATGGGCCTGAAGATGGCATTCGGCAAAAACTGTGACATTAAAATTCCACAGTGTGCGCGATCCACACAACAGGTGGGAAAATGGTCATACTGGTAACAGCACTGATTCTTCATTTAATGTGAAAAACATGCACTAATCCAGCTTTGTTGCAACCTAGACTGTGTCAATAGTCACAACCAAATGCAAAACTTCTCCTATTTATTATATTATTCCGTATCCTACAGTAGAGTCCTGCTTCTCACAGTCGGCCAAGTGTAATTACATTTCATTCATGTCATTAAATCAGGTCATAAATTAGGTTAAATAAAATAAACTTGGAGCTCCTGCTCACCCTACTACCGAACTTTGTATTTGTCAGTTTTATTATATTATTATCTTTTTCTTTTTTGTCTTATGTTGTCATTTCTTCCTAGCTGTGATTTGTAGTTTGCATCAGTGGTCCTCTAGTCCCTCATCAAATGATCAGTCTCTGACCGCAGAGCTTCTCCTGACTGGATGTTTTTTGGTGGCGGACTGCTCTCAGCCTAGCAGTGACACTGACGTATGTAACACTCCCAGCAGCGCTGCTGTGTCTAAATTAGTGTGGGTTTTATCAAGTACGTGTTTCACTTGAAAGCTCTGAGTGCTGGTGAGAAGTGGCCATGACCTGGCAGAGCTTCTTACAGGAGCACTGTGGGGAGGAGGGGAGGTCAGACATCTGTAAGCTCATGAAAGTCATTGTGTGCTTGTGTGAGTTTTCATTTTCTCTCATTCTTTCTTTCTTTCTATCTTTCTTTCTTTTTCTTTCAACTCTGCCTCACTTCCCTCATTCACTCTGCCTTTTTTGTCTCTCTCTGTCTCTGTCTTTCCTATTTTTTCACTCTTTCTGTCTCTATTTCTCTCATTCTTTCTCTCATTCTTTCTCTCATTCTTTCTCTCACTCTTTGTCTCTTTCTTTCTTTCTTTCTTTCTTTCTTTCTTCCTCTTTCTTCTCTCTGTTTGCCTGTCTCCCTCTTTCGTCCTTTGTGTCTTTGTTTTTTTTCAACTCATTCTATCCGTCTCTCTTTATTTCTCTCTGGTTGACTCTTTCTTTCTTTTTTCTGTCTTTCTTTCTTTTTTCCTTCTTTCTTTCTTTCTTTCATTCTTCTATTTTTCACTACCTCTGTCTCCCTCTTTCCTTCTTTGTTTCTTTCAACTCATTCTATCTCTCTTTATTTCTCTGTAATTCTCTCTAATTGTCTCTCTTTCTTTTTTTCTATTTTTCACTATCTCTGTCTCCCTCTTTCATTCTTCGTTTGCCTCTCTCTCTCTCTCTCTCTCTCTCTCTCTCTCTCTCTCTCTCTCTCTCTCTTTCCCTCTCTGTTTGTCTACACACATTACTCTGTGTTAACGCGGAGCAAGTCTCAGACACGTCCTCAGCAGTATGTTAGTGCGGTTAGAGTCATGTACAGTTCACAGAGCCGTGCTGTTCCTTCTGACAGATGGTTCAGCCTTTAGTTAAAGGGTGATGATGGCGTACGCATCATCGTGAGTTTACAGTAGTCTGCCTGGGGAAGAAAGGGGAGAGAAAGAAAGAGAGACAGGGAGAGAGAGAGAGAGAGAGAGAGAGAGAGAGAGAGAGAGAGAGGGACGAACCTCAACAGCATATGGTGAGGTTTCTCTCTCTCTGAGTATCCTGAGACGTGTAAGTCCGCTGGCCAGCCTTCAGAAGTCTACTTCATAGAGAGAAGAGAGAAATGGACAAGAGAGAGGGAGAGAGAACAAGAGGAAAGGAGGGGGGCTTTCACCCCGTGGGCCTGCGCTTTTGTCCTCCTGTTCATCCGGCTCTATTTTAAGCTTCCTGGAAGTGGTAGAACTTTAGGAACTGCTCTGTAGATGCTCTTTCAGCTGGACTTCAGTGAAGCCATCTGCTGTTTCCGATACCTGGAGTTGCTGGTGGTAATTCACTGCTGTTTGGCATTACTGTTGTAGACGAGGTTGTCATCAGTGGTGTCGTTGTGTGCATTTGATAATAAATAGTGACTTTCTGTATCAGTGGTTCACATTTGTGTTTTAATGTGAAGTAATCTGCACCCTCAAATGACCCTCATGTCCTTCTCTGTACTGTCAAGTTAATGATGCATTTGGGTCATGAATGACAACAGCAACAAAACTGCCATGTTTGTCATGAACAACAACAATGAACTTGCAGCACAAACCTTAGTCACAGAGATCATCACGTCTGATCGGCCCTCAACTGCTTATGACTGGAGAGAAGGTAATAAAAGGCCAGACACATTTGGAATAAACTTGTATTCCTCACATTTGAAATAAACTTTTATTGATTAAAAATTTGACATTTGGATTTGTAATGCATAACTGCATAAAAATAGATAGATAGAAAGATGCACAGATACAGCTACCACTGCAATAAGAGACCACTGCAAAAATGTTCAGTTTCTCAGGTTTTATCTTTTATAGGCGTAAGTTTTTAAGAACTGCTGACAATATTTCTCCTAATTTCCGAATAAAAATATTGTTCTTTAAAGCATAATTTTCAAGGAAATGACAAAACATCAGAACTAGAGAAATGATGCAGGATTTACAGAATATTTCAAAGATAACAAATATCTTGTTAACTCAAACAAAATGGCAATAATTACTTTTGATGTACTTCTAGTAGTGTTTTGCCATCCAACTGGTCACATAGCGAGAGGAGAGTGTTGATTACAGCAGTGTTTTTATACGGTTCCTCATTAAATGAGATTTGATTCAGATGATCAATAATCAGTACCTCATAAAGCAGAATGAATTTAACTGGAATATGTCATACTCATAGAGATGCTGAATTAACAATAAATTGCAGTGGTCTCTTATTTTTTCTGGAGCTGTATATAGAGGAGGTGATGAAAAGCCAGGCACTGTAATGCTTCTGAAACATTTTCTAGCAGAAACCTCAGATCATCTGCTCTTACTATACTATTGTAGAAATTGCTGAGTTTTGACATATATGGCTCTTTTTTTTACAATATTTAGAAGTTATTTATTTATGCATTTGTTTATTTATATTAAGTTATGCCGTACAAACCTAAATATGCAATCTGGAATAACTACCTATTCCTAATCTGCAGTGTCTTGAATGATTTTCGCACTGCCTGGCCAGCTTTAATGCCTGCAGCATGCTAGCGGCACTACAGATGTAAATAGTTTGTATGCAAGGTTAAAATGTGTTCATCTGTATGCATTTTTCCACCAATTTCCTGCTTTACAAATCAATACTTAAACATGAGTTTTGCATGCGAACTTTGTAAGATATAAACTGTGCATCTAAATTCGATTCCGAGTTCTAGTTTGCTAAGACGTACATGAGATGATGTTGTGGAGCTCCAGGGTGGAGTGTTACAGACAGATGAGATGAAACTTCATTCAGAGGCAAAGTGTGGAGAAGAAACAGGAGCAGCTCAAGATCTGAAGCTAAACCGCCTTATCTATGAACCGTGGCCTGTCCAGCTGTCAGTGGATCTAGATCACTCGTCTTTATTGATGATGTGACTGGCAGCAGCAGCAGGATGAATTTTGAAGTGTTCCGAAACGTCACCTACAGCAGACCCAACAAAATACTTCGAACCTCAACTGCACCTTTCAGCGGGGCCATAACCTGGAACATCCACTAAGACAAGTCGGGAGTTTTTTAAGGTCAAAAAGTGGAATATCATTGACTGGATACATCAGTTACCCCATCTGAAACCTGCTAAGCAGCACTTCGCTTACTGAAGGCAACACTGAAGATGACAGTGCCTCTATAAACAAACACTGTAAATGGAAAACTTCAACATGAAAGCCCACTTTCAGGTCTTCTTGAACTTTGTTTTTGCATCAGACATTTTAGACACCTGAGAAAATTATATTTAAAACCCATATAGGGTAGAATCTGGAACCGAACCTGTGTTCTTCCAACCAGCTCACAAAAAGTACTTCTTTACAAACTGAACAAATCTTGATATCGTTTAATCCTTTCTTGTTTGTTTGCATTGATTCTGTTGTTAACTTGTGAATTTAGTGGTAGAAAGTCCATGACTGCTCAGATAAATAACTTTAAGCAGTTTGCACAGGAGCCTAAGACTTTTGCACACTACTGTATGTAACACAAGTGCTGTTAGTGCAGATGCAACAGTGGAAAATAAAGAAGTTGCCCTGGGTAGATAACTAAACTCAATAAATGCCATGTAGCTGACTAGAGGGCCACTTTGCTGTCAAGGTGAGGGAAGCTTACATCAGTTGCTGTTATAGCCCAAATGCACCAAACTAACAATTTTTCTGTGATGGAGCTTTTAGATGTCTGGTTCCGTTCCCCATCATTGTAAACAATAGTAACTCGGTAAGTTTCTCTAGAATGGAGCATTCCGCACCAAAGTACACCGGATGAAAAGTAAAACATTTTGTGTAATCCCACTTTTAATGTGGACTACAGAAATACATTTTATATAAATAAATCAATGCACTCAAACTTCCAAAGTGAGCTCATTGTATTGAATGCTGTTTTAAAGGCAGTCACATTTGTAACAGAGCCGTGACGATGAAGGGAAAGAAATGCTCGCTCACTCTTGTTTCAGTTTCGCTTTCTTTCCTTTTTTTCCTCTTTTAATGATGCTACTTTAATGGAGCTTTAAAAAAAATAATTAATACTCATTTTTCTCTTTATTTTTACAGTGTATGCCTCGATCTCATTCTATCTAAAGGACTGATTAGTGTGTAATGGTGTGTGTGTGTGGTGTCTTTATGGACGCATGTGTGTGTATGGAGGAGGTTGGGGAAATGGCGTAGGAGGATTTACCGAGTCATTCATTTGGAGTGTGTGTTTAATGAGGAGACTTCTGGAGGTCCTCTAAAGTAATCTGAGTTTAACAACCACTCCCGCCTGCACACACACACACCCGTACACACACACACACACACACACACTCCCTCTCATTCCCCTTACTTTACTGTTACTCATAATTAGAGACTGTGGACTGCTAAAAGCTAAAAGTTCAAATTAGATGACAGTTTAGATTATGCCAGTGTAAATGGCCACAGCGGTGCAAGCTTAGTGATTTCAACATAACTGTTATTCACTGTGTGGACCCAGAGAAATACAAGTTTTACTCCAATTTTATCCCTGATTCTCCATTGGGTCAGGTCTGTGCTGGTTGCCTCTAGTCTGTGGATTCTGAGGGCCAGTTAGAATCGGGACAAACCAAATGGTGTGTGAGGGGCACAGGCTACATCTTTTATTGGGTTTGAAATTTTTGCCCGAAATTTCAGCATTTTTTTTTCCAGCCATGACTTTAGTGTATCCAAATGTATTTGAGTCAATGTAAATGAACACAAGTTCAGAAAAACGTAACAAGAATTTCTATAAAAAGTATGTAAGAATTTCCGCATATCTTCAGATTTCGCCTCCATGCTCCTAGCCATCAAATAGACTTATTCAAATTCACCACCAGCGCTCCTGAAGGACTTACCAGACAAAGAAGGCATTGGGTGATAATTCAAATAATACTGAGTTTGCAAACATGTTTTTATGCATGAAATTACTGTTTATTCTGACTGGTATTCTCTAGAAATAAATGCATACTCTGCTCAGATAAATAGCTTTTAAAATATAAAATATTTTCCTGATGTGTTCTTTTGCATATGCACGTAGCCAGTTATTATCTTACCTTGTACTTACTGGACTTTTTTTTCAGTGACAGATGGAGATGAAATGTTTGGTTCCAGATTTCTGCTTGATGCCTCCAGTCATTGCTTGGATTTATAAAATTTCATAAGCAACACACCTGATTTAATCTAATTTAGTAAAAAGAGCCAACCCATGTACAAGGCGGTACTACAAGGAAAACTGGGCCTCTGTAAGGAAAGAGGTCTGGAAATGGTTAAGAAAAAACTTTGTTATACATAAAACCACTATTTACTATTAATGTTATATGTATTTATTGTAAAATTTGTGTTTTAACACTAACTTAGCACTACTGCCCAGTAGTAAACAGCTTTTAAGTATAGTTTTCTCAGTTGCCTAGGACTTTTGCACAGTACTTTATCTGTACTCCATCTATTACAATCCTCCTCCGACCCCAGCCTGTTATAACTCAAAGGGAACCACCACAGGGCGCTCACTGATTAGATATAATTTGGGTGGTGAACAGCAGTGACACAGATGTGGTTGTGGCATGGTAATGCGTGTGATGATGCAGATGCACTTCAGGTTTGAAGCACAACATCATTTTTCTAATATTTTTTCCCCAGCAGTGTAAATATTCATGTATATGTCGCAGTGACCTTATTCAGTAGTTGTGCAGACGAATAAAGAAGGACTGAGAAAAGGCCATTTTTCAGTATTAAACTCTCATAGTTGAAATTCTGCAGCCTGGATTTTCTCAGTGCATGCTATAACCACTGCAAATTTCAGCCTTTTCCATTTGGAACTTTATTTGTTTGTTTATTTATTTCTTTTATTATGTTTTCACCCTCTAGGCCCATTTTTTGTTCATGGGGTAGAAAAATGGCATTTAAAATGCGCTTATCTATCTTTTTTTTTTAAGGTTACATTTTTTTCATCCTTATTAGCACATTTTTTTACCCCCAAATTATTTGGGCAGAGTACAGGCGAACAGACACAGCCACAGCGATCCGCGGCAGAGTTGAAATTGGTTCAAATGTGTGGTTATCCTCACAGAGTGGAACATAATGAGGTTCAGGTCAACTCACTGAGACTCCAGTCAGACTTCATTAGAAATGAATGCACTTGCTCCTTAGTTAATGCACTTGTGCAAGCCAGCGCAGTCTGAGAGGAGTACACGCATGCAAATGTGAGACTATCCAAAATTATAAATTGCTGTGTGAAGTAGGTATGTTTTAAAAAGCTTCTTAGCTGTGTGCAAAACATGTGACTGAGACCATGAAACGGAATTCCTATACATTTGTGGATTTGTGGATATGGGGCAGCTGGTGCCCTGGGGGTTAGGGAGATGCCCCTGCGATCGAAAGGTTGTGGGTTTGAATCCCAGGACTGCCAGTGGCACCACTGAGGGACCTTTTGACAAGGACCTTTTGGCACAGTGCTTCCTGGGCACTGCATTGCTAGCTGCCCAATTCTTCGCTTGGTGAATAGGTTAAATGCAGAGAAAGAATTTCACATTGTGTGCTGTGCTGTGATATGTTCACGTGTGACTATAAGGGGCCACTTTACTTTAAAAACCCCACCTTGACACTTTTAAACAAAATAAATGCCATTTGAAATGTATAACACACTATAAATTTATTTAACAACAATTAGTTGTTAGTTGCAGTTTCTCATTTAGTTGGATAGGATTTTTAATAATGTTCTGTAAGACTTGTTCAGCACAGCTAAAAGATACACAAAATAATGCACTTGTGGCCAGAGCATGGGTTTGTATCGTACAAATTCTCATAAGAAGCTCTGTCCACTGGGCACTGGTCTCAGCAAACCCTCCAGGTCAGTTATTTCTAGGCATATAAAACCAGACTCCCTGCTTGAATGGAGAGGCACTTACAAACCCTAGACTGAGCCGTTTGAAATCACTGGTCTCTGCCAAAAAATTGTGTGAGTAGTTTATGGTGTTTGGCCCAGATTTTCAGGTTGTTCTGGCTAATAAGCAAATGCATATCTCCAAAAATATTGAGGGCTTTTCCAGCTTAGGCTTTCACCATCAATCTCTGAAGCGCAGACATTCCATTATACAGCTGCCCTATTGAGTGTTACAAGCTATCCTTGTGAATTCCTCCTCCTTTATAATGTCTCTTATATAACACTTCCAGATAGTTTTCTGTCATTACATTTAGACTTTTTGAATGATTGACAGATATGAAAATTCATGACCTTTTTTTTTCATGCTCAGTTTTAGTCATGTCCAGATCCTCTTACTAACTACAACTCTACCAGTTACTAGGTACTACCAGTGCTCGGGGAGGGCACGCCCCTGGCCATCTTGTTTGCTGGAGTACTGAGCCTGGTTCACCCTTCTCTCTCCCTCCTCTTCTCTTACTTTTGTTTGGTAGCTCCCTCATCAGCATCACCTATCTCTTATTACTCTTCCCTACTTAAGCCCAGCTTGACCCAGAAATGCTGTCCGTTCATTATCATACCGACCAGCTGGAACTGTCTGTACCTGCCTTGTCTGTGTTCATGTTTGTAGCAGTGACCCTGCTTGGAAACAGTATGACAGGATTATACTCTTCACGTGTTGGATTGTACTCCTCACGTATTGGATTTCATTTACAAATTCTACCCATGTCCATTAGCGTTGCACGCCAGGTATTCTTGAGTAATAATGGACTCTGTGTTTGTGTCTGCAGGTGGAGGGTGGAGACTCATCTATGTGTCCTCAAAGTCACGTTAAGCTCCACTTAATTAATAGTTGTATTTGATTTTTATAACAACTATAGCTCATGCTGTCATTGGACGACTCAACATGCTTGAAGTTGAATTCTAACAGCCGTTTGTGTTACATCAGCTAACAGACACTTACTCTGGATCGAGTGATGGTGGAGAGGGAGAAAAATTTCCATCCACCAAGAGATTTGTTCTGGACCCACCATCCTTTCGGGCCATATTTCATCAAATCAGGAAGAGCCCCTGGCCATTCCACAGCTGCTCACATATGTTAATTCCCTAGTCTATGCAACCTCTCAAATGACTCTAGGGAAAGAGGCTTACTTAGTACCACCACCGGGATGTGGCATAGCTCAGATTTACAGCCCATTCTTGACAGTGCATGTGTTTTAGTTTTATTTTTGCCACCAGCACACCTGATAAGCAGATTGAAATACACACTGACCTTGTGTATTTGATGATACATATGATATATCCTGCGTTTCATACAAGCTTCTCTTTGTTTTTCACCCCTGTGTTTCAACTGGCCCTTTCTCTCTGAAATACAGCTACTGTACTTTGTCATTATTACAAAGGAGTGAACTGAAAAACTTAAAAAGAGAAAAGAAGATTACACTGAACTTTTCAAAGGTTAGAGCTTATTTTGATGATTATTAGTAGTAGCAGGGTTATTAGTATTATTAGTAGTATTAGTAGTGGTAGTAGTAGTAATAGTAGTAGTTAGAATCGAAGCCAATGACCAGATGTCTGACGCAACTGCCCGCTGACTTCTGTAACACTGATTAACACAACCTGCCTAATATTGTGTAGGTTCCCTCTCGTAGTCTTAAAACAGCTCTGACCCAATTGAGGACTCCACAAGACCTTAGAAGGTGACTGTGGTTTCTGCACCAAGATGTTTGTAGAAGATTCTTAAGTAGCAGATTCTATAAATTGTGAGGCCTCCGTGGATCAGATTAGTTTCTCCACATCTCAAAGATGCTTGATGGGATTGATATCAGGGATATTTAACGCCTTTATCAAATCTTTGTCATGTTCCTCACTGGGAATACCACTGGCATGAAGGGGTGTGCTTTGTCTCCAACAATGTTTAGCTACGTGGTCCACGTAAAAACAACAATCACATGAATGCAGGACCCAAAGTTTCCCAGCAGAACATTGTCCTGAGCATCACACTCCCTCTGCTTGCTTTCCTCCCATTTGATATCCTGGTGCCATCTCTTCCCCAGGTCAGCAACCCGCACACACTCAGCTGTCCACATGATGTAAAAGAAAGCGTGATTCATCGGACAGTGTGTTGTAATCTACAGTGATTACAGCTCAGTGAAACATTCCTGCTTTCAAGCCCCTGGTGTCTCTATGTACTTATGTTAATGAGTGCTATTTTTAACATATAAATGCAGGTCCGTCTATTACTGAACTATTGCTGCTGTACTGAAATAGCTTTTAATAACAGAGAAAGAAAGAGAGACATAGGTACAGAGAGACTAAGTGAAAGTGATTTAGCCCATAAGTGCAATACAAGCATTAGTTTTTACTATAATATACAAGCAATCGTTTTACTATAAGATACAAGCAATAGTTTTTACTATAATGCACATGATTTAAAATGTGTAGTCAAATAAAATAATGTTTGGCCTCATAATAAGTGTTTCCATAGTGATGTGAATGTTCTCTCAGAAACTATTACAGCATATCCAACAGTAAAGAAAATGTTTTGCTGACATTGTGAATACAGTCATGCCAATAAAACTGCTTTGAGTTGAACTAAGTGTATGAGGGGATGAGAATTAGTAGATTGTATAGAGGTGTAGATGTATATATAAAAGTAATAATCTGTATTAATTAAAATATACACGGTATTATAATTATTTAATTAAAAATTATTCATTCATTTCTTAACAGTCACTAAGCAAGACAAGTTTGGCCCTGACTTTAATTAATGCATTTAGCAACAATTTTACTGACCCTGCCCTGGTCACTCATGTGTCCTATGAGATTCTGATTTGACTTGTTCAGGCTAGTCCTTCACTGGTCTATGTGCACTGTTATTTCATTTCATTTGTGTGAAGCTACATTAGGACACATTTCAGATTAATTACAGAAAGCTATTCATTCTCCCCTCTAACCCTTCCCACTCTCTCTCTCATTCTCTCACCGTATGTGTGTGTCTGTGTGTGTGTGTGTGTGTGTGTGTGTGTGTGTGTGTGTGTGTGTGCGAGGGATGGAACTTTCTTACTCCTCGTTAGGACCTAAGCGCTCGAGTCGTATGAGGAATTAACGAGAGCGATCTGAAATGTAACCTCAATAACACAGCCGTTCTCATTTACAAGAGCGGATTACGTTAATGTGATCATAATTCACAAACTCCGCACACACTCACTAAATTACCTGCTCCTCTACGCCGTAATTAAATCGCTCCAGACACTGACAAGCCACACTTCCCCTCTATGGGAATGACGATATAAAGTCCTGATATGACTTGAGTTAAAGAGGAGCTCATAAATGTAGCTTTGGTATTTAGACAAGCTGAATGATTCTGAATTATACCACGGTTAGCTCTGACCTCGCAGCGTGATTGACTGCCAAAATCTCCTGATAACTGCATTCCCTCCGACTCTCTCTTTTAAGTATCACTCTGCCTTCCTTGCAGGGTAACCTAGCAACGAAAACCAGCCACTAAAAACACATTTATCACAGTAACAATCCTGTCAAAAATAACTATAACAAATAGCATGTTATCTTAACTGCAAGAGATTCAAACGAGCAGCAACAGCAAAACCAGAATGCTCTCGCTGCAATCAACCAAGCCATATACACCAGCATGTTCTTGATATATATTTGCTGCTGTTCTGACTTAAAAAACTACACTCAAGCCAACTGCCTTTTAGTAAAAAGGAATGAGCAGAAACTAGTCCATGATATTGAGAAAAGTAAGCTGTCTGGCTGTTCCCATAAAGTTCGTAAGGACATCAGTCTTTCAGTTTATTAGTGTTTCAGTTTCAGTTTGTGTTTTTAATCAGCTAGAAGCTACTGATATTGTGTTTGAATATGTTGCAAAATTTGGAGCCAGTTCTCGCAAGCCATTAGCTGAGAGACATACACTATATGGACAAAAGTATTGGGATGCCTGACTATTACACCAACAGGGACTTTGATGACCTTGCATTCAAATAAATAGACTTTAAGATGGAGTTGGTCCCACTTTGCAGCTAGAACAGCTTCCACTCTTCCTGGAAGGCTTTCCATAAGATTTTGAAGTTTCTGTGGGAATTTGTGCCCTTTAATTCTGAAGAGCATTTATGAGGTCAGACACCGATGGGCTCTGCTCAGGCCACTCTAATTCTTCCACACTGAACTCATCCAGCCATGTCTTTATGTAGCTTGCTTTGTGCACTGTGGCACAGTCATGCTGGAATAGAAAAGGTTCTTCCCCAAACTGTGTCCACAAAGTTGGAAGCATGTCATTGTCCAAAATGTCTTGGTCTGTTGAAGCATTACGATTGCCCTTCACTGGAAGCAAGGGGCCACTTGAAATCAATCGGTTAGTCCCATGCTTTTGTCCATTTGTCCAGTGTATTTCATGTAGTCTTAGTCATCAGGAGAACACTGCATTGGTACTATTTTTCTTTACAGAGTGGGCAGGATCCACATGTTTTAGGGACCCTTGAGTGAGAAGTGAGAGTTAACCAAACCCAGCATTGTGTCCTGAAAATGTCCTTGAAATATCCAAGAAAATGTAGACAGATTTCCAAGTGCAAGTGCACTTTTTGTCAATATTTTTATGAACCAAGGGGATAGTAATGGGAACGTATTGATGTCTCTTTATTTGGCACGTCTAATGGATTAGGCTTTATGAATGCTTTATGAACATGTCGTGCAGAGTTTATGTGATTCTTATGAATTGTTTATGCAGGAGCACTTAAGCGTGGCCTTTAGCCTGAGACGGATCTTATGGTTCATAATTAGGGTCATAAACTCAGTCTGAGTGTATAAATAACACCAGTAATCATGACAGCAATACTTTGTCAATCCTATCCATTAGACTCTTCCTCTCTGTATCTCTGTCTCTCTGCCTCTCTCTTTCTCTTTCTCTCTCACTCTCTCGCTCTCTTTGACCTTCATCTTTCACTCTTATTCCCTCTTGCTCTTTTTTCTTTCAATCTATCCCCCCTTCTCTTTTTAATCTACCCTCTCTTTCCACATGTCTCTATCGCTCCTTTCTTTCTTCCTCTGCCTCCCAGTCTTCTTCTTATCTCTCACCTCTATTTTTGATTTCCCTCTCCATTTCACTGTCCCTTTTTCACTCATTTTTCTGTTCCTTTCCCGTACTCTGTCTTTGCATCCTTTCATCTCTATCCATTAACATTAAATCTCCCCCTCTTTTTCCCTGTAAGCTAAATCTTCTGTAATGGAAATTGATTTCTGACAGTTTGTGGATTGGTTTTGCTAATGAGCTCTATTTGCAGCCGTGGCATTTATGAGAGAAAGGTTGGAGCCGTGTTGACAAATAGCTGCACGATGAAGTCTATGAATTTGGATCAATCATAATGAACAATAAGGCTGGCGTTAAGTGAGAGGTTATGGACTGATACTATACACACCACTCTTTCAGAGTGTGTTTAGGAAACTGTGATCTGAAAGAATAGTCTCTCTTCTCTTCTCTTCTCTTCTCCTCTTTTCTTCTCTTCTCTTCTTCTCTTCTCTTGATTTTCTTCTCATTTCTTCTTTTTCACTTGTCTTGTATTGTATCTTCTCATCCCTTCTCTTCTGTTCTCTTTTCCTCTGGTCTTGTCTTTTTTCTCTTAAGTTGTCTTATCTTGTTATCTTGTTCTATTCTGTCCTGCCTTCTTCTCTACTGTTGTCTTCTCTTGTCATCTTTTCTCTTCTCCTCTCCTATCTTTTCCTTTCTTTTCTTCTCTACTCTTTTCTCCTCTTCTCTTTTCTTCTCCTGTCTTCTGTTGTCTTCTTTTCTTTTCTCCCCTTCTCCTCTTCTCTTCTCCTCTCTTCTCTTCTCCTTTGTTCTCTTCTCTTCTCTTCTCTTTTTTTCTCTTCTCTTCTCTTCTCTTCTCTTCTCTTCTCACAGATTTTTCAAAATGTGTTTGTGTGTATTTAGGCGACCGTGAAGGCGAGGGAGAAAATTCTTGGCCTGCCAGTTTGACTAACGGCCACAGGAGGAGAAGCCAAGCCCAATAAGCACAATGGCACAAATATGCAATGATAATTAATCCTAGACATTTTTAATATGGATGTCAATAAAGCATCGATTGGAGTAAACATTTAATTTAGCCATTACTAGCTAGCGTTATTTAGAGATAATTGTATTTACAAATGATGGAATACTGTAATTATGCTGGCAGGCAGACAGTCAACCTGAACAGAACCATAACACACACACACACACACACACACGCACACACACACACACACACATACACACACTCAGCCACTGTATTATCCTGTTCTCTGCTGGCTTATTCTTGTCTGTGCCTAAGAGTGTGCAGGGGGTTGTCATTATGCCCATTGTGTGTGTGTGTGTGTGTGTGTGTCTATGTGTGTGTGTGTGTGTGTGTCTGTGTGTGTGTGTGTGTGTGTGTGTGTGTGTGTATGTGTGTGTGTGTGTGTGTGT
>JBBIGA010146550.1:0-19296 GCA_037576975.1 Alestes dentex | reverse complement strand
TTCACTGGTGTTAAGGACATGGATTCTAATGTAAAATCCAGAAGTTAAACGCGCAGCTTAAGCAGGGGATGGGTGGGTGTGGCCAGCAACAGCTTATTTGCATAAAAGGGACAGAGCCTGAAATGACTCGTTTTGAAAAGGACCGAAACTGTGAATAATAAAGTCGGTGATATCTCTTTATGTGAGAGTGATTTTGTGCAAAGAACTTCACGAACAGGTTTTGCATAACAAGTCCCCTTTAACAGATTATGGGTTTTGGTTTGTTCTGGGTTTTAGGGGTTTTGTATAAAAGTGCCTTTGTTTTGTGAGCGAGTGTCGGTCCACCGTCTTTCTGGTGCATGTTTAAGTTGTGGATCTTGTGTTTGGTTGTAGGCCCTCGTGCCTTTTTGTTTTGTTTTTGAAAATAAAGTATGGAAACCTGCACACGTGCCTCATTCCTGTGGTCCCCCGACTTGACAGGTACATAATGAGATATTGCACATGGTGGAATGATGCACATGATCTTGCATAATGGTAAGTCTATTGCACATAGTAATAGGATATTGCACATAATGGTAATGTTTTAGCACTAATTAAGAAAACTGCACATGACATTGCACGTGACTACTGCACATAATAAGGTAACAATACATGTTGCTTCCAAATACCATTTTTCAAGAGGAACCGAAGTGCATCTACTTTTCCACTCTGGGCCGCCACAAAGATGGGTGTGATGCCATACACATTGGGTGCGTTGATTTTGGCGCCTGCCTTCACCAACATCTCACAGATTTCCACGTTGTTCCTGCACACAGCCTCATGTAGGGCAGTCCAGCCTTGGATACAGTTGTTATTTACACTGGCTCTGTGATTCAGCAGCATAGCAACAATCGTGGGGTTCTCCTTCTCACATGCTGGGAAGATGTAAAAAGTAGAGAAAGAAGAAAAAGGTGCTTAAGCTTACTATAAACCAACAAAATGACAGGTCAACCAATGAATAGACTGGTCAAGAAAGAGATGAAGCACTAACTCTACATAATAGCAAACAAGTTTGTCTGTTCTGATCTTTGGAACATCTCTGATCTTGACCTTGAATAATAAAGTGCTTTTATTGTTATGATGTTGCATGAGGGTTGCATCTCTTTCCTTGTGAGACACAATGGCAAGTCTTAAAAGCTATATGCCTGGGAAAGACAAAAGCAAGCCTGAACAAAATGCCTGAAAATGCAGTATAACAAAATGGGGTTGCATGCAGTACCCTGCAAGTATTAGACACACGAGAGGATTATATTTAAAACCTGTTTGGCTGAGCAGTATATGTTTTAAAAGCTGATATTAGAATGTATAAAAATAATATAATACAGTAAATAGTGACTTTATGTATGTCTATGTGTTCTCTGAATCATTCCCAGACCTCTCCTCATGTAAACCCAGTACTACACTGTAGTTCTCATCAAATGCCTCAAATACCTGGTTCAGCTCAACTGATACTCTATTTGATTTATTTGATTATCAGGTGAGCTGATAACGGAATTTCACAAATCAATGCAGTGCCTGGAAGCATCATGGAGAAATATGGAATTGAACCATTTGTTCTCCTTACCAGCTCATAAAACTTCGAGCACTTTTTGCAAACCAATCAAATTGTGATTATATTCAAAGCTTTATTGTGTGTTTGCATTTAATTTAATGTACACTTGTGTGTTTGCTGGCAGAAAGTCCCTTAATGCTCAGAAAATCAGGTTGAACAGGAGCCTAAGACCTTCAACTGTACATCTTTTCACACAGTTATCTAGGGCCACATTATTCTCCAATAACACATTATCATATTTTAACAATAAACCTTTAACTGACAGATAATAGCTGTGAATAAATCATTAGTTCATTAGAATTACAAAGTATATACAGTATATATGAATGACAAACATATAAAATTACATTTGTAAATGGCAGTAGACAGATGTGTTTATTCATAGTAATGGTATTTTCCTGTACATTTACAAATCAGTAGTTGTACAACAGTTGTACATGTCTCCAAATCATTATGTTGAATAAAACACGAAGCTTATATCACTATTACAAATTGATACAGCTCAATAACCCACTGTGATGATTTGTTTGTACTGACTATTTATGCGTGAAAGAATAAGTTGTATATGACAGGAAAACGGTTGTAAATATGAACAAACATCAATTCTGATGGACTAATGATTTATCGATTTAATATTACCTGTCATAATAATTGTCTATTAATCAAACAATAATGCTCAGATAATGGTTACAATTCTAAATATGAATAAATACAAATTCTGATGGACTAAGGATTTATTCTATTACTGGTCAAACTGCCATAATAATGGTCTATTAATTAAACGATAATGGTCAGATAATCATTACCATTGTAAATACGAATAAATACAAACTCTGATTTATTCTGTTACTGTTTAACATTAACAGTAATAATAATGGTTTATTAATCAAGTGCTAAGGGTCTGATAATGGTTTATTAATACAAATCATTACACAGTATTCCTAGTATTAGCTGACATCCGGTGCACCACAGACATATACAGCAGTGATGTGAACGTATCACTAGATGATGATGTTGTATTATTAGTACCTTTAAAAAGGGGTGTCTCTTTGTCCTTATTTGAAAGATCTGGGTCAGCACCTTTATCAAGAAGGCTTTCCACGCAGTCTGCGTTCTCCCTGGACACGGCCAGGAGAAGAGCAGTCTGATCCTTCAAAGTGCGCTTGTTAATCATCCCAGGTTGTACTTTCGTGGCACAGACAAAACGAAACAAATTGAAGTACCAAGCCTTATAAAAAAGAAACCAAATAGGCAGAGATAATTGTGTTCCCCTTACCTCTCAGAAGGGCTTTAACACACTGATCTTGACCGTAGTATGCAGCTTCATGGAGTGGGATCCACCCATACTGGTTTGGGGCAAGAACATTGCAGTCTGGCTTCCTGATGATTTGTCGTACAGTTCCAACATCTCCAGCTCGGATGGCCTTTACAACAGGATCCTCTTCTCTGTCAGAAAGTGTTCAAGACATGAAACTTGAAGAAACATGAAGATCAGTATGTGCACCATACACGGAAAGGTGGTTTAGTTTCGATTGTTTTATGTGCGAATTTGAATCAGAATCAGAGTCAGAAAACGTTACTGATCCCGGAGATCATTCAGAGACATAAAGACAGGAACAATATAAAATATAGTATAAGTCAAAATAAAGTGAAAATAAAACTCCAGAAAATACTGGAGTAGTTTACTAGTTAACACAAATAGTGCTTTGGAGTCAACTCAATGCCAAGCCTGTTATTACACATACTAGTGAAAGAAGTAGTGATATTACACATGATAAGACTATTGCATAAGTAGTGACATACTAAAAAAATTATATAATAAAACAAACTAAAATAAATGCAGGCAACTGGTGGCCTGGTGGTTAGGGGTCTGCCCCTGTAATCGGAAGGCTGTGGGTTTGAATCCCAGGACCGTCAGTGGCACCACTGAGGTACTCTTGAGTAAGATCCAGTCCCTACACACTGCTCTCCTATAGCCACTGTTTCACTCAGGTGGTGGTTAAATGCAGAGGACTCATGTAATTTCCTCCGGGATCAATGTATATAAAATAAAAATTTTAAAAAGTAGTTAAATAAGTGACCTAGTGAGTGACATAAGGAGTGATATTGAACATTTGGTGTCCATTATGACTTTAAAAGCCTGTATACTCACACTTCAGCCTCTGGCTTGACTTCTACCAGTGAACCGTCGAAC
Organism: Alestes dentex; assembly: GCA_037576975.1. Classification (NCBI taxonomy): domain Eukaryota; kingdom Metazoa; phylum Chordata; class Actinopteri; order Characiformes; family Alestidae; genus Alestes; species Alestes dentex. The sequence goes on along the minus strand of JBBIGA010146550.1, from coordinate 15,532 downwards.
CTGCGATACGCCACCATTCGTTTGCCACTGCCAGTCACAAAGTGACTAACTATGAGAGGAGACTGCTGGCTGTATATCTCACTAAGAACACAAAAGTAATATCATTTATTAGAACATGCTGTGTTCCTAATGCAGCAAAGAGCTCCAGCATAACAACGAATAATAATTCTAATGCAGCAAAGAGCTCCAGCATAACAACGAATAATAAAAGTCTACTGGTGTTATTTTGATAATATGGTTTCTTGTGTGAATAATAGATGCTCTTTGATCTCTTTTACGGTGTTCTGAGAAAACAAGAGGCAAGAACTAAATGTAGCAACAAAACACAGCCGAAAATATAGATCACTCTACAACTGAATTTTATAAATAAAATTTAAATTTTATAAATAACATTTAACTGTGCATGGCAATAGAGTAAGAGAATTAGTTTTAACTGAGGCTGATAAAATGAGAAAAACTACAATAACATGTACCCAATTTATTCCCCACAGTCAATAGGACATTAAAAGCTTTGTTATGGGGTTACTTGAAGCACACTTTTAGCACAATGAAATTCCAGCCGTGTGGATCAGGGATGACGGAGAAGGTTGTGCTTCTATTTGTTTTCTCGGTGGCATGTAGCCTTTGGGGCCGGTCCAACTGAACGTCAGGCAGGTATTTTGTGTTGGTTGTTAGGGGTCTGTTACCCAGGATGTACTGTGACAGGTGCGGTGCACAGGGCCTGCTGTGGTCAGTCGGTGGAGCAGGTGTCGGATTTCTGTAAGCAACACCCCTTTCTGCAAGCTAGCGTTTACTAGATAAGTGAGCGCAGCATTAGGTAAACACTTGGTGGAAGCAAAGTGCAGACTCACTTTTCCTTGTAAGACATACACTCCTGAAAGTTACACATTATTCATTTGACTTGAGTCTGGTATTAATGTTATAAGAGAAAGCAGATCATAGGAAACATGGGCTGCAGCAAATTGTAATTAATTTTCTATTGATTGAATAATTCAGTTGCGTCATAACTAATAGGTAAAATTGTTTCACAATTTTTCTTGTATTTTTATTCATCTAGTTTGGTTAATAGGCTATGATGTTTTTAGCATAGATCCCTTGTTTCTTCAAGGGCTATTCAGGAAAAGCAGTATATATATATATATATATAGCAACAGTTTATTAATGATAAAGTACTATATATATATATATATAGATATAGTACTTTATCATTAATAAACTGGTGCTATATCTATATATATTGTCCTTAGGTACAGCAACCCAAAATTCAGCAAGCTGCAATTTAAAATAGTCAAAACTTTGTTAGCATTAGTAACTGTTATTACTTTTTAATGTCAGTGAATGTGAGTTAAATCTTCTTTTTTTTTTTTTTTAAGTTTTTTAGCACATTTGCAAGTTGCATCTGCCTGTCCGCAGAAGTGCTGTAAACTGTAACTTCTGACATTTCAGAAGTGTTTCAGTAACAGCTTAAATAATCAGAAATTCACTTGAAATAGGTACAGCTCATTAAACAGTGAAGTCAGGCTGTCTCCTCATGATAGTACCCTAGACATTAAGTCTTTCTTCAATTAAAAATTCATTGAAATTGTTAATGAAAAATCTAATTGTTGCAGCCCTAAAATCTAAATTGTGTGTGTTTCACTTTTTTGCTTGCAGCTTTATGAGATCTAAGTCTCTGAGATCTGCACTCTACCTGGGTGGGTTGGCGGGGCAGGGCTTTGGGGACTCGGCTGGCGCCGGCTGAGCTGCTGGGCGTGTTGGTGGAGTTGGGCGTGTGATTGCTTGAGCTGGCCGGTTCGTGGGTATGGAGGTCTTCGTGTTTTCAGGCACCGGGGAAGAGTTTTGGGAATCGGTGAGGCTGCGCTCGATTGCCAGCTGCAAGAGCTCGTCGTCGGACAGGTTACTGTACAGACTGTAGTCTTCAAAGCTCAGGCTGGAGTCCGTTGGCCCAGGCATGGAAACTCTGGCAGCCGCCATGATGGGTTTCAGCACCCTAGAACATCACCAGTGCAAAACATTTACCATTTATGGATTTTGGGTGTAGAATTGTCCTGTCTATGCTCTGCTCACAAATTTCTGTTTCAAGGTTGGACAGGTTTTACAGAACATTGACAGAAACCTCATTCAACCTAATAAAAAACTGATGGGTTTTATGCAATTGAGCTACATTTGCACAGTGTTCACATGTTATTGCCTTTTCAGGTAGCTGGAAGAGTGACTATAAAGAATAATTGTAGTGGTCTGAGGTGAAATTTACAACAGAAAGTGGATTTTTATGTTTCCAGCGATATTAAATGGGATTTCCCCAGCTCTGCTTGCCCAGCCTCTCAACAGTTCTTATGAAGGGCTTAATCTTGGGAGGCTATGTAATCTTGCAACTGCAACTCACAAATCCAGCTACAAATTTTGACATCTTGTCAACTTATTATTGTGGATTACCTTGAAGCAAAATGCCAGTCTGTATGATGTGGTGCATTTGATTGCAAAATCAACAAAGATGGAGAACGCTTCAGCTTCTCTGCCTCCAGATGGCAGTTTGGAGTCAAACACAAGTGAGAAGTTAGCATTTGTTGCTTTTGTAAGAAATTCTCAGAAACTTTAATGGGGACATATTATGCAAAACTCACTTTAGTTATAATCGAAATGAGTCGTGTAAGGGCTCTGTCACTTTTATGCAAATAAGCAGTTGCTTATCTCACCAAATTTGATGGAAGCTGCCCCTCAGCTGTCGTCATTGCCATCATCTCTCTCTGACTGACTGACCTGAGACCTCAAGCTTAGCCTATCACCATAGCAATCCAAAGCGCCTCCTATGGGCCAGCCGCCTTTGTACTTACATCTCCCTCATCTGCTGACTTGCCACGGACAGTAGGTATAGATCCCCCCATCAGACGAAGTTTACTGGCTAATCCTGCTGTGTACTGTCTGAGGTTCACAAAGCAGTCTACCTTGAAGTGGTTCACACACACCTCAATATTCTTGCCGAGTGAATATTCTTGCTCCATGAAATGGAGCCACGCAGTTCTTTGGTTTTCTTTGTCTGGGAGAAAGTGGAGGGATTTATGCTGTTCTTTGCAACAACAACACAACACTTCAGGAGTGACTTGCCTTTGCCTGTAGCCATAGCGCCCGGCGTCTAATGCGTCCTCATAAAACTAGCAGACAAAAATGGCGGATCTTCAATTAATCTAGTGGGTGGGGCCTCGACAGACGAGGGGTGTCACAATGGGGGGCCGTCCAAACGGCTCATAGAAGTGTATGATTCCTGACACCAAAATCTTTCAATTGATTGATTTCATTACAGCACAGGTTATAACTCACAAGTGTTATCAGGATAATCCATAAAATATTACAGAGTATAACAGGTTTAACACTGGTGGTTGTGCATGGAGTCTGCTGAAGGTCAGTGGGTCACAGAGATTTTGAAATGTGTTTTTGCAAGTCAGACAGGGAGAATCTGACCCAGCTGTCTGGCCGAGGTCAAGTCAGCATGTGCTTATCTCTCCTTCTATATATAAATAGATTACTTACTATTCTACCACAATATTTACAATACTGGGCAAATGACAGAAAACTAGGAGGGTAAATTATGCAATTAGAAGCATGCAAACATTGAAATATGGCATGCAATCCACATGTCTTTCTTAGGACTTGACTTGTTTCAATACAGCTTATGAAATCAAAACATGGCAAAAAACTTGACACTTACCTGCTTTTCAAATTGCTGATTACTTTTCAATAAGAAAGAGAAAGAAAGAAGTTTAAAGCTTCTTTAGCTAAGCTTGCTGTAGTCCTCTACCAAAAAGAGGCCCCTGTCTCTGTGGCCTCCCGGGCTGTTTATAATAGACTACATGTCTGGAGAGTGCACATGATCTAGAGACTGCGTTCGCCAGCCTCTTAGCTCGGGTTGCTCCTGAGAGATAACTGGCCTAGAATTTAAAGAGGAAATGCAAGGACCGACACCACTGTGCTTGAAGTTTGTATGGAACTCCCATGGCAGGCAGCCAGGTGTGCAAGAATTTCTAAGCTAAAGCGATTGTTAGGGCGCTTTCATTGTGTCAAGTTACAGAAGAGCCTAAGCTACAAGACAAACGAGACACAAAATAGTGTGAATACCTGCTCCTTATTTATAGATAGACATATCGTGCTACAGCCGGGGAAAGTGGATATGAGTAAGGTTATGAACTCTTATTCTTTGTTTACAGATCTAACTACTGTGTTGAGCTGCTTTCATTTAAAAAGGGGTGAATGAAAATGAAAACTAAGAGACTAATTTCCAGTGTATGAGTGAATAAACTAGTCACTTTAGGTCAATAAACAAAGATTAAGAAAAAAATACATACATTCAAATTTATAATTGTAATTTGCCATTCACTCACAGCAAGGTGACCTCATATGACCCTGCCTTCGTTTCCAGGGGAATTTTTATGACCTTGGCTGACATTTTCTGAGTCTGGTTTGCTGTCATGGTTCATTTTGCACTGTTAGAGGTCCTTTGGTTCATTCAGTTGTCTCTGATTAAGCCTCGTTTTTAAATATTTTAATTATATCATCATTTTTTATGTAATTTCTTTCAGCTGTATTAAGATTTGGTACAACATTTTGAAATATCGGGATATTTGGGTATTCATTTTACTTCATTCTTTCTTACTGCTAGTAGCTTGATAATTATAATTATAGGCACTCAGGACTCAGATGGTAGAATCATATATATAATTTTATGTATGTATTTATGGACAAAAGAATTGGGACACATGACCATCACAGCAGCAGGGACTTTAATGACACTGCACTCACATACATTTATTTTAATATGGAGTTTGTCCCCCATTTGCAGCTATAACAGCCTCCACTCTTCTTGGAAGGCTTTCTACAAGATTTTGGAGTTTCTGTGGGAATTTGTGTCCATTCATTCTGTAGAGCATTTATGAGGTCAGGCACTGATGTTGGACGAGAAGGTCTGGCTCACAATCTCCATTCCAGTTCATCCCAAAGGTGTTGGATGGGGTTGAAGTCAGGGCTCTGTGTGACCAGTCAAGTTCTTCCACACCGAACTCATCCTACCATGTCTTTATGGAACTCGCTTTGTGCCCTGGGGCACAGTCATGCTGGAATAGAAAAGGTTCTTCCCCAAAGTGTGTCCACAAATTTTTGTGTCCAAAATGTCTTGGCATGCTGAAGTATTAAAAATCACACGTGTCCCAATACTTTTATATATATCTCTCATATGTTTTCTAAATGTCACATGACAAAACAGTATAGGGAAGCCATCTTTCCAATACAGATCTTACCTAACTGTCTGAATTAAATTATGACCTAGTTAATTATAGAGTACATCCAACCCACAGTGAAAACACATGGACTTCATGAAAGGTCAACATATCCTCTTTCAGAAGGCCTTGTCAGTTAAAAGACGCAATCAAAATCACGTGATAGCATTTTACACGTAAAACACACTGTTCCAAGGGAAAGCAAAGCCCTTTCATCTCATTATTTCTCACAAACATAGACTGTTTTACATTAAGCAACTATAACAGCAGCAACCCCCCATTCACTCAGCTCGGGTTTCAGTGGAGTCATGCTGAGGGCAGAGCTATACCACCCTGAAAGATTTTTCTAGAGACTGTTTCGCAATCAAACAAGTGGTCGAATAAACATGTTATTATGATGGAGACTTTTTAGGGTGTGCAATTTTATTGATGCTTGGGTGTAAATATAAAACACTTAATATGTATGCATTTTATATAACCTTTCAACACAACCGATCAATTACAATATATCGGCAACTAATATATATGTATATGGAACACATAAAATACTTCTTCTAATTGCAATTTTTCAAACCCAAAACAAATCTTCAATTTAATCATCTCGCAAATGACTAGAGTCAGTATGAACCTACCTGAAAATCAATTGATGACAGAACAATTTATTTGGCATTTATTGGATACGAATTTTGGGTTCAAATCCTGCCTTCAGCATTCCACCACTGGGTTCCTGAGCTGTAGCCCCAAGTTGCTCCAGGGACACTGCCCCCTGTAGTTAGGGAATGGAAGTCGCTTTGGATAAAAGTGTTTGCTAAATGCCATAAATGTAATGAATCAAAACTGAATTACTTGAAATGTACTGTGTAAACCCATTATTTAAAGACAACACAATTCATTTATGTCGACCAATTTTCAGTTTGTAAGTCAGATGACCCTATTCATTTTTGAGTGCAGATATTGTGATAACTGAGATAATTTCTGAGATCTTAATTCACACTTGAAAACAAGAGAACCTCATATTTAATGAATCTGATGAATATAATGCATAAAATGAATTCATACTGAATTAAACTAATGTCAAATAATTACACGTGAAGACAGATGCCTTTCTTTTATTTTATTTTATTGAAGCAATTACAAAGGTAAAAACATATCTACATCAAGTACAATATTATACAAATCATAATACAGCGTTCCATAATCTTATCATTCCCAGTTAACTTTCTGTACATTTTCATACTGATGAAAAGCAGCTTTATCTTCCATAATTCTGCCTAAAGTTTTCCACACCAACTGCCTGCAATTCAGAAATGGCAAATGTCAAGCAGACAAGTACAGTAGTGATAATACATTAGAACTGTTCCCATTCACCGGTAAACACGATTCTTCAAATTACTGTTACTGCCTGGACCATTTCAGTCATGCTTGAAGCTTGTGAAACTGTACAGAAAACACTGTTTAGTGTATCTGACATCCTTTTAGATCACTGATTTAAAAAATGGCATGTGTTTCCTTCGAATAGCAACAGCACATCTTTTCAAACTGCGGCTAATGCAATGCCATCAGACAGCTCAACACACTTGGAGGAGAGCACTAATTTCTAATTCCTCTATCACAGCCAGGGAAGAAAGAGGGCCATCCTACTCACCCAGAGAGAGGAGAACTGTGCTCTCTTGGACTCTTAATAATGGGTGACTGTGGCATCAACAGGGAATGAACTTGGGGTGCAGTGGCATTAACTATCCACAAAGAGAGCTGTAGACTAATAAAGTCTGAGAAAGTTCTCAGTTTACAGGATATTCTCAAATGATTCCCGCTCATGCCTTAAGAACTTGATCAGTCTTCTTGGTAAAGGAAGATTGCTGATTAGCCTCAGTCTATACGTTCCCAGTCGCTGACGAATCTTCAGTCTGCAGAGATGCATCAAGGAGCGAGGAAGCACTGGAGAGACAAAGTGGTTTAAGTTCTATTACAAACCTTCAGACACTGACAGCAGATACCAAGACCTGGCGGCATACTCACGTGACTTTTCTTTGATGTTGGCCCACTCGCTGTAACTCTCTAGGTGCTCAGTGAGTCTGGAGCACAGTTTCACATGACCCACATAGTCCAGCAGAACATCAATGATGGGTCCTGCCCAACAGCTGACTGAGGGGTTGGAGATCATCTCACAGAACTGTTGGTTTAAATGCAAAGAGACAATGTGCAGATCTGTTGATTTCAACAAAAGAGATTAATTGGAAGACATTCTTATTTTTACAAAAATCATTATTTTACCTGTAGAGTGCCTTCTGAAGGTTCATCATGTAGGAAATACATACCTCCCCTTCCACTTCTTCCAGTTTTGATGGGTGGATGAGGATTGCTGCCATAATCACATTTGAAACATGACAGAGCATCACATCCATTGTCCATTAGGAACTTAAACATGGCTAGATACCTCATACAGAAGAGCAAAGCCGCTGGGAAGGTGGTTGGGTGTGTTGGAAGTATAGCGTTCACATTAGCACCATGTTGAACCAGCAGCTTGGCCATTTCCATACAACCCTTTCTAACAGCCACAAGCAAAGGGTTGAAGATGTCTAAGTTGGGATTAGCACCGGCCTCCAGGAGCATTGTAGCTGCCTCAACATTACTGTTGGCCACAGTGCAGTACAGGGCAGTGCTGCGGCGATCTTCATACATCTTACACCAATCGTCTGACAGTGTGGCGTTGACGTCAAAACCAGCATCGATCAGGGTCTCAGTGACATCATCCCTGTTGCGCTCGGCTGCTAGATGGAGAGGACTGATGCCGCATCGCCTTATTTTTGCTCTGCTAGTTCTTGGTATTAGCATGGCAACAATCCTGAGGAAGGAACCAGATTAACACCTTTGCTTAGTCATAAGATAAGATAAGATACGTTAAGATAAGATGATTTATTAGTCCCCGCAGCATTGCCTATAGAAATAAAAACTATACAATATAATATAAAAACTGTACACTATACAAAAATATATGAATATATAAGTTTGTGTATATATATATATATACATAGCCCCCTGCTTCACTTGGGTGAATGGGTTAAATGCAGAGAAGGAATTTCACATCGTTCACACTGTATGCTGGTCTGTTCACACATGACTGTATATATATTACCATCTTGTTCTTTTTTCTAAGGTAGTTCTGGCAGAGCTTGGACTTATGTTTTGGGTCACTATCTTGCTGTAGGAACCCGACCAACTAGACACATACCAGAGGTACTGCATGGCGCTACAGAACTATTTCCCACTTCTGGGGGTCCCTTACCATTTTTAAACCTCTTGCAGTTCAGCACTGTCCTTCATACCATTTCATGATATTCATTGGACTTTAACTGTTTGAGTTTCAATTAAAAAAAGCTTAAAACATTGGGGGTGTTCTAAAACTTTTGACTGGTAGTGTGTGTACGTTTTACTACCATTTTATAGTAACTTCAGCCTTATAACACTTACCCATCGTGTCCATTCTTAGCAGCAACATGAATAGGAAGTAGTCCAGCTTTGTTACATATGTTAACATCAGCCCTTCTTGACAGGAGAACCTCCACAACTTCACCGTGACCATTTTTAGAGGCTTCAAACAAGGCAGAGGCACCATCGTTGGCCTGAGTGTTGACATCCGCCCCTACAGAACAAATTTCCAAACGAATGCTCAGAAACTGGAAAGTTTTTTGCTTTTTTAATGACCTTGACCCTGTACAAATCCTTTTCTCATACATGGTACCTACCTTTCATAATTAGGAAGCTAAGCACTTCATGGGCACCACACTGAGCCGCTGTAAACAGAGAGTCTATACCATAAATGTTTCTAGCCATGAGCTTTGCCCCTGCTTGAAGTAACATTTTGCACATGGTCAGGTTTTTGTGCCTCACTGCTTCGTGCAGTGGGGTTCCACCTTGTACGCAGGCCTTTGATGTTGTTGCTCCAAATCTTATCAGGAGAGCCACAGCTTCTTCAACACCCTTTTCGCAAGCTATGAAGACAAGCATAGTGTTAGCGAGGCAGCTATGGAATGGAAGCCAACTCACACAACTGCATCTGCTCACTGTTTTATCGAACAAATATATTAGTGATGTTTGTTAAGAGTTTCCATTCGCACATTTACCTTTGAATAATGGAGTTTCCCACTGGTTATTTGCCAGATTGGGGTCAGCACCCTTCTCCAAAAGAAACTCCACACAAGCCAGATGTTTGCGACTCACAGCCAGGAAAAGTGGGGTCTGGTTCTTGAGAGTGCGACAGTTAATGGTCTGTGGTTCAGCTGAAGATTTAATGGAATGCAAATACAAATCAGCCACTGATGAACATCCTGCAACACACTATAGGGACGATTTCTGATTGATTCTTACCTCTTAACAAAAGCTTCAGACACTCAACATGACCATAGTATGCAGTCTCATGAAGGGGTATCCACCCATCTTTATTAGCTTCACTGAGGTTCCTAGATTTCAGTAGTATTATGTCTTTTAATGCCTTGGCATCACCCTTCCAGATCGCTGAGACAAAAGGGTCTAAATTCCTGAAGGACAAATTTAAAGTTTTCAAAATGTGCTGAAAGATATCAACCAAGCCAGATTAACCAAAACCAAACTAAACCTGTATTTCATTTTGAGGGACACTGAGTCAAAGCCTTTGTGGCAAAGATTAATAAGATTGTGCTCTGAGGACCCTAATGCCCATTTTTATTATAGGTTTAAGATCTTTTGAGCATCATTTTGTCTATACTCACTTGACAGGTTCCACAGTGACCCTCAGGAATCCATTGTGTCTTGTCCAAGCAACCACTTGATCCTTGTCTTTACTGAAGTAATGATTGTGAGCATCTCTGTTGATTTGTCCACATTGTGTCACCCTGTAAAGACAATGATTTCATTGAGATGTATTTGCACTTAATGAAAAATGCATGCTTCGTGTACATCAGTATGTGTTTTTTGTGGAAAGTTACTTAAGAGAGTTTGCAGAAGGGTTGTCTGGTGGGTTAGCAGCCTGGATCATCGGTGGGTTTGCTGGGGGAGGGATGTTCTGAGGACGCCGGGCACGTGAACAACGGTCCAGTGGCAGCGTGTTAGAGCGGAATGCTCGATTCTGCCAGGGTGTCAAATTTGCTTCAGAGAGACTCCGCTCGATAGCCAACTGCAGGAGCTGGTCATCAGACATGTTTGCGTAAGCACTGTAGTCCTCTGCTGCCGTACCCAGGCCTGGCACTGACACCCTCGCTGCCGCCATGATCAACCTGAGGAAAGAGACTGACTGTAAAATGTGTCACTTCGCTCCAAATCCACATGTTCATGTGCTGCATTACAGGAGTCAGATAGGAAATGAAACCCATGACTCAAAAACAAGAACAGCCCTGGCTGGTGAACGGTATGTTATAATACTGCTGATAAAATTATCTAAACTGTTGCAGGACTGCTCCCTCTTATACCCAACATGCATTGTGTTGACAAAGACTTCAGCTTCCTCAGCTGCATCCAGAATAAATTGAAGTCAATGCAAGTTTTATATTGTACATTGCACTCTTTTGCTCAGCCATTATATATATCATTAATTAAACTTTGTCCAATATAGACAGAGGGCCATAAACAAAGTCCTGCCTCAGTGGTTTTTGTCAGTATAATCATAACAGTGCAGTTAATATATTATCAGAGACATGAGACTAGAGATGCTAAATGGGAACTGGATAAACGTTGAACTGGCCATGTTTTGCTCAAAACATATTTGAGGATTTGACAATTTATTTTTTGTTTTTTGTTTTTTGTTTTTTTTTTGGGGGGGGGGGGGGCGCTCCTAAAATCCACCACTGGCCAATTTGGCTCCAAAGAAATCAGGATCAGCCAAACAAATGTATGACTGGTGCACCACAATTTGTGACACTTTACATAAATATTAAAGGACACACAATTTTCCAAGTAAACTTGAGGACAGCTGTGGTGTCTGTGTGACTTATTTAATTTGTGTCCAAACACCTGACACATTTTAATCATAAAACATTTTTTTCAGTGTGTTAATGCAATATTGAATGATAGTTGTAACTCTTATGGTGATCTTCAAAAGTCTGTATAAATGCATGCAATTTTGAATAATAAGACCATGCATTGCAGACTTGCATGCAATGAAAGTAATCTGTATTATATGTTACTTTGGAAAAGTTGGAAACAAACGTAGTCACGTCATTACTTTCATTTCAGGAACTGCCGTCAGCAGAGTTTATATTTGTACTGAACTCTAACGTCATTAAATTGCTCCCTTACCTTATTAAATATCAAACTGAATATGTAGCGCAGTGCTGTAGATGTTTCTGAAAGTCCTCCTTTATGAAGTCTCCCCTCAAATGCGCTCCAGGGCTCTGTGTACATTCTCTAATTGCTGCAGTGAGAGAGGTTTTGATTTCATGGTGTAAACAAACCTGTGACCTCACTGATATCTTTACTTGGCTTTCACGTGATACATTAAGTCTGACCTGAATATGGAGTATAGATAGCAGGGGAAGTGGGGGAGAGACTGTGGCGGGAACTACAGACATGCTAGGAACATTTACACGTGAGTAAACAACCTGGAAAACAGAGCAGTCGAGGTGTCTGACATGAGTTGGGATAGCTGGGATTTGAAAATGTTGGTCCTGCCAAACATGTAAAAAAAAAAAAGGTAAAAATGTAACAGAAATTGCAGCATTGAGCTCTTTGTCGGAATGTAGCAACTTTAATAAAAGCATAGTTCTGCTACACTTAGCTCAGTCACACTGTGTCAAATATATATATATATATATATATATATATATGTGTGTGTGTGTGTGTGTGTGTGTGTGTGTGTGTGTGTGTGTGTATGTGTGTGTGTGTATTTGTGTGTAATACAAGTGTTCATGAGAATATAAGTAACCAATTATCTATTGCTTTTAAAACTGACCCTTTACGCAGCTTAATAGTAAATTCCACTAAATAAATCCACCAGTATAATGTCCCTGTGTAATGACTGTGTAAATACAGATGGCACAGATTAAACAGTTGAGTAATATTGCACAATCCAATCCAGACCAGAATGACAAAGACTGAAAAAGACCACTGACAGAACGAGGAAGAGTTATACAATCTTATAGCCACTGGTTGCTTACTCAACACTACACAGAACATTACATATTCAGAACAACATTACACTGACAATCATTCACGACTCTTTACTGAAATAAATTTGTCTTAACGTCGGCTGTGAAGTTATTTGTTGGTCAGCTTAGAGGACATCAACACTGCAAGCAACTGTCTTGAACTCTCTTATAGGAACAGTGACCTGAATGTCTGTAACTGAATCTTCGTGAACCGTGTTGGCCCACTGTGACAGGAGTCAGCTTCGCTTGCATTTACGTGTCACAGTTTAGCCATAGTTCTAATCCATTTAAGCTTGTGACGGCCTCTGGCGGTAAAGGTCAGCCCAGTTTCTGCAGAGGTCATTTCCTATGATTGAAGAAACACTGTGATGTATAATTTCATCATCACGGTCCCTTATTGTTCAGTTTATGTTCACATGCTAAATGCCACTGTCAGTAGGGATTTGTTTCAGTCTTAACCAGTCAAAACCTCCTGATCCACAGCAGAGAATCAGACTCTGATGGAAGATCCTCACAGTGTTCTACATGGGCACCACAGAGAGCATCCTGACCAGCTGCATCTCTGTTTGGTACAGCAGTGCCGTTGCCGCAGACCGAAATAGCCTGCGGTGGATTGTTATAACAGCTGGAAATATCCAGCTGTGAACTGACCCTTTACATATTACTCTTTTATGATGCACAAAACATATCCATGTTACATTTGTACTTGAATACTGCACTTTCATAGCTTGGCGGTATATTTATTTTGAACTGCTGCTGATTACATACACATATAAAGCACACAGTTACATTTCAGAATTCTGTTTGCTTTCCACATGACAACTCATGCAACATTTGCACAATTTTTCGATGTTCAAAACGACCCATGTACTAAATTACACACTTTTACTTCTAGTTTAGAGTTAATATGTATTATTCGTTTAAAAGATAAACAATACAGTGCAAAAGTCATAGGCACCTATACATATTGCTTAAGGCCATTTTTCTCAGCGTGTGATAATGTGTCTTTCTGCTAGAAAAGTTAACATTTGAATAAATGCAAACAGTGTTTGTAAAATTAGTTGATAGCTGGTGAGGAGAAAACAGGTTTGGTCCTAGATTTGTGAGCTGGTGAGGAGAAAACAGGTTTGGTCCTAGATTTCTCCTCAGTTCATTTAACAAAGACACGATGATCATGATGGTAAGTTGTACTGGTGGTGCAGATTAAGAATCTTAAAATACTCTAAAAAAGAAATAAATAAAATAAACAAGTATTATACACCAGATTAAAGGTCATGTATTGCCCTATTAAAAACAACTTATTGTACAAATTGTATCACATTTTACATCATACTATACATCAGTGATGGACAAAGTACACAACTCCAAAACATATAACTCCTCCCTCTGCCACACACCCACAAAACAACCAGTGCAATAACCTGCTGCTACTCAGATGTGTAAATTCTTAATGGGTTTAAATCATTATCATTATGTGCAATATTTTAATATCATGTGCAATAGTCTTACCTTGTGAAATATCTCTACTTATGTTGATATCACTGATCTCTGTTATGTGCAATAACCGACTTGGTATAGTGAACAACTCCAAACCACTATTGTGTTACTAGTAAATGACTTAGCTATTACTTATCTACAGTATTTATAGCCCAGCATTTTGTGCAAAAAGAATATTTTGCAAGGAGTATTTTTCAAAGTATTTCTGCAGAGTTTTATTCGATTTATTTAGACTTTATATTTCATTTTGTTCATATTGTGATGGGGCAGTCGTAAGCAAATAAAGGAATTTCTTCTGGGATCAATAAAGTTTTCTCATTCTGATTATGACTATGTAGATATGTTTTTGTATGTTTATTGATTTATTTATTATTTGATGAACAATTTTGATGTGAAGTTGATAAAGGTGTTGTTTACGATGGTTTAAAATGGTATCTCAATGCGTTTAACTCTGTACTCTTAAATGCTGGTGTAGACCAAAGGTCCAGGTCTTTCCTAGAAACTCAGTACAAAAAGAGCAGACACAAACAGAACAACAGTCTTGCACAGCGCTGCACAAAAATCGAGGTGTCTGCAGCAGGTCACATAAATCACCAAATTAAAAAAATGTGCTGTGCTGTGACTGTTGAAAGTGCCCCATAAGCCCTATTTGGACAGGATTCAATTCATTAAGGGTCCTGGTGTAATTTATTCTTTTACAGGTACTACCCTGTGACTTTATTTTTGTCCAGGTCCACCAACTCTGTGTTTTTCTCCCTTCTTCCCTGAGAAAATTACAGAACAAATGACAAAATTACTGTTTTTCACCAAACTGATCTCTGATCATTTTGGCCCTGTCTGGATACACATCTTTGTCAGTCAAATATTATCTTGTGTTGAAAAACAACACTTTTGCTGCTGCTCGGGTAATTAAGTCCCTTAGAATGTGTCCACATGCAATACTTCTCAAATGATGAACCTGTGGATGCTTTGGAAGATGGATGTGTAATGAGTAATGCTGCAGACAGTACCGTACCTAAAGGTTTGTACCACTTATCCATTTATTTCATAAACTGCAGATTTGTATTGTTGGTAAACATTGGAAAGATGTTGAGTTAACATTAAAAATATGTCAAATAAAACAAGTTTCCTTAATAACATGGAAAAAATATGTAACAGTCAAATTCTAGACTGTTCTTTAACTTTAAATGCTTTTAAATGCCTGGGAGGAAATCCACCCCACAACGAGGAGAACATGCAAACTCCACACAAACAAGACCAGGATCTGGATTCGCAACACCGCTACCCACTGCACCCCCATATGATAATTATAATTATATTAGTTGGCTTTTGTAGGACAGTAGTGATGAATAAAAAGATGACATTTTCTGGCTAATAACGCTACTCAAATGAACATAATGTACACTTGTTACCAATGGATATTGAGTGTATTTTTAGTAAATATTATGCAAGTAACATGCACACAGGGGCGTCAGAAGCATTTTTAATGTGAGGGGGACGCATGGGGGCGGGGTTTGGGCGTGGGCGGGGTTTGGATGGGGGCGGGGTTGCTGTGTGAGGGCAAAGTCTCGTTCTTTTAGGGGGTGGGGGTGTTTGGAAACCCCTGTTGAATCTTGAATCTTGAATCTTGAATCTTTCGTGAAAGAATCC
>JBBIGA010146539.1:0-19302 GCA_037576975.1 Alestes dentex | reverse complement strand
CCATTTAAGGTGGAACGGAAAGTTCGAAGGAAAGCTGAAGAAATAAAACGTTTCTCAAGTTTTTTGTGGCTCGTTACGTCTCGAATGTACTTCTAGACCGAGATTAAAGTCAAAAAAGGCGCCAGGAGGTTCTAGTGCGAGGTTCTAAGGGAGAGGAGTGGGTCGGTTCCAGTTAAGTCCTGCATTAAAGAGCTTAGTGGAGCTCAGAGTGGTGAGGATCACTTTCCGCGCCTCCCAGCTCTTCAGAAACTCATACCCGACTCTTCCTCGACCAGTTCAAACCACCAGGACCCCCGATACTAAACACTGAAGGACCACCTCGCCGAAAAACCAGAATTCACTCCCTCCGGGGGGGTGTTTACTTCTGCACAGGGGCTGCGAGGGAGAAAGGGACCCCTCCCAAGCCCAGATCTGAGGACCTCTTTCAGATTGATCGCATTCAAATAGCAGACAAAAGTATCAGTATTGCGATTTTACTGCAACTAATTAGGATTGGGATTCCTTTAAAGATATTAAAGGGCCCATATCACCACTTTTCTGGATTAAAAAAAAAAGGCTTAAAGTCTGCGAATGTTGTTACAAATGGTACGTTTAGAGTCCACTGATGGACAATAAGTGACACAAACAGTCCGTTTTCAAATCAGAGTTTTTGTGATGTCACAGAATCAACATATTTAAATGCGTCCTTATTCTGGCTGCAGTAGTTTGTGCACTGATTACGCCTTTGTAGTCCAGAAAAGGTGCAAGGCTGCAAATTGTGTTTCAGATGGTATATTTATGGTCCATAGATGGGCAGTAAGTGACAAGGTTTTTAAATCAGTTTTTGTGATGTCACAAAACCAACATATTTAAATGTGTCTTCTTATTCCGGCAAAGATAGTGCATGCACGGATTCACCTTTTCTGGACTAAAAAGGCGTAAAGTCTGTAAATATTGTTTCAGATGGTACATTGAGTCCATAGATGGACAATAAGTGACATAAACAGTCCGTTCTCAAATCAGAGTTCTTGTGATGTCACAAAATCAGCATATTTTAATACATCTCCTTATTCTGGCGGTGTTGGTGCATGCACCGGCGCCTTTAATGGTTAAATAATTAGACTTTCGTTGGATTACACGAAGACCTGGATTGATCAGAACTCCCAGCAACTCTCCTGGAGCTGTGATTGGTCGCCCTGTCGAAAATACAGTGATTGGTTAGAGGCTCATTTGCATATTGCCTCCTTTAACCATTCGCAGACGATATGTTGCACTACAATGTGAGTTTGACTCAATTTCTCGTTACTTTGTCTTTTGGTCGCAAAACAATTGCAGATCCAGGTTTGATCCACTTCACAGAACTTAGAGAGATGTTCTGTTACGTTTCTGCACAAACCCTGCCTGTATTTATCCTGTTTGTTTGGGATTTCTGTATATTTATTACTTTTCATGTGGCTTCTGAGAATATTTCTGTGATTTGAGTGATTTAAATACTGCACGGTCTCACGGGTCGACTCAAGGGCACAGAAAAAGAATCTTGGATCACTTTAGAGCAGAGTGAGTTCTGGAGGTTTCTTTCTTTTTCTTTATCGGTCTCTTCTGTTATCAGACTGGATGTGGCCGCCGAGATTAGCTGAGATTCTTTCCCCCTGCGGGGCGGTCGCGGGGGTCCGGGGGGGGGGTCGGGGTGGAAACTCGAGCTCTGAACTGCTTCACTATTAATAGTGGCGGTGGTCTTTAAAGGGTGGGAGCGAGGCGGCGCTGCTTTGGAGGGTTCGGTCAGGACTGGGGGCTGAAGTGTGTGTGGGGGGGGGGGATCGGGGGTGGAGGGTCTCCTGCAGCGTCCCAGGACAGTTTTTCGGTTGGGCGTGTGAGATCAAGGTGGTGTTACACATTTTTCTCCCTGAAAGAACGATCAGCCGAGGCGTGGTGGGCGTCCGGCGCTGGAGCTGCGAGACTGCAGTAGAATCTTGGGGCCTGTGGAGTGTCATTGTCTTCCCACCCTGCTGTGCTTTGAGGTAATCCCACAAATGCTTGTGGTTCCTGATGCAGACACACTGCTGTCTACAAACATGAGTCATCAGAGACTCGACTCGTCCAGTAAGTGTCTGTCTGAACTACTGAAATCAGGAAAACCTCAGGAGTTTTACAGCCAAAGCTGAGAAACTCAGGAGCTTCAGTTCTCGGAACAAAAAACCAGGACATGACACAGTTTTAACTGCTTATTATAACACTGTTATTATTACTGTCCTCCCTACCTCACTGTACCTCACCTGCCTCTCTACCTCACTGTACCTCACCTGCCTCTCTACCTCACAGTATCTCATCTGCCTCTCTACCTCACTGTAACTCACCTGCCTCTCTACTTCTCTGTATGGCACATGCCTCTCTACCTCACTGTATCTTACCTGCCACTCTAACTCTACCTAACTGTATCTCACCTGCTGTCTTCTAAGTCTCTACACCAACTGGCAAACCATCACCCTGCACTTTACAGCACAGATATTCTATTCTGTTACATTTTTGCACGCTGTGCAGATCTTGTTATCTGTAATGTTTGTTTATTTGGAATATACCTTTTTAAACTGAGTTTAGTCTCCTTAACTTTCTCTTTAATTTAAATTATTTGATCACTTTATTGCATAGTCTTACAGGTCGACTCAGGGTTTACATGTTGTACTTGTTGAACTATGCATGTGGCAAATAAGGAATCTTGAATCTTGAAAAAAAGGATAAGTGTGATCAATGTGACACACGATGTGCTGCATCTGTGATGTTATGACTCACAAAGTCAAGGAACTGCAAAATGAATGGAGTGAAACTGAAACTAAGAATAGCAGAGTTGCATAAGTACTATAAGTATAAACCCAGTCCTGCGCTTTGAGTCCTCGACTGTATGATTCTATCAGGTTCGCTGGTTATAACTTAAAATCTGAAGGCGCAGTGAGACCAGAGGGTTTCTATGGGATGATGATAGGATGAAAGAAAGCATGTCTATCAACATAAGCTCTCAGTATGAAATGCAGTATCAATCTTGTCCCCCCTTTATAAGATCTAGATTTAACCTGAAAATTTGAGGAGTACCAGACCCAGCAGCATCCTGTGGGATGATGGAGGGATGAAAATGAAAGAATTTAAGAGGAGTGAAAAAACACAAGTGTATATTTCACTATTAAGCAAATTCTGATAATTGGAGCTTGGGAGCATGAAACTAGTGAACATGAGATAAAGGCTTTGGATAGAAAGAGAGGAATAAAAACAGGGCTAAATGAGGATTAAATGAACAGTATACGAAAAGTGGACACCGTTTAGTATTCATAACCTAGAGACTCCAGCAATTAATAGTGACATTATCGTGACGGCCGTCAGAAATAAGGAAGAGCCACATACACTTGTTTAAATAGTAAAACAAATTCAAGCAGAAAATGGTTTTTGCCAAGTTCTCGTATTCCCACAACACATCTGTGAATTCTCACAGCCATCAGTTTAATGTTCCTCAAGATTTTGAAATATTTGAATACATGAAAAACATATCGGCCAAATTGAAAAGGGTGTCATAACTTTTGCACATACTATGTGCAAACAATACAGAATATGATCATCCAGAATATGATCATCCACCCAGTGAGTTAAAATCAGCAAATAAATTGTGTAATAAAACGTGCAAAAGTGTGTTCTCTGTACACGACATGCTCTTATTTTCACTAAGAAAAACAACTCATTTTAATTTCTCTGCTGGCGTTCAGATTTTCGCTTATATGCTTGATTTGCTTAATCACATCATGAATAATATTTAGGACTGGGAATATCTTGACAGTTTTTGTGTTAGTCTAAGCATGCATAGTTTATACAGGCAATACATTTAAAGGTTTGTTGTCGGTTCTTAAAAGATCTAATAAGGTTAAAAAAAATTTAATAGCATTAAAAATTTGTTAAATGTATCTTTTGACAGGACAACTTATAGGTGACAACTAGAAAAATCATTTAGTTAAGTTAAACTAGAGGCGCGGGTTTTCTCACATCATGTTTGCCATGTCAGACATTTACATGGAATCAGAAAATCTATTTATCACATTGGAGATTCACTCTATCTGCTTTTTCCTGGTACAAGACAAAAACAGAATTACCTTGTTTTGTTTTATTTAAGAGGTTTATGTGGTACATATATACTGTTAACATTTTCACTCCTCTTTCTCACTTCCCAATCCTGATGGTCCACATGGGTGGACCAACCACTCGTTTTGAATACCCTGTTTTCACGATGTCACAAAAAGCAATGCATTGACGTATATGCACCTACGTACACACACACAAACACACACACACACACACACACACACACACACACACTCACACACACAGAGCAAGCCATAGGACACAAGATACTGAAACACAACACATTACCACCCTAAGTCCTTAAATTTGCTCACAGCACTACAAACTGCAGCAGCGCCAAAAAAGGTTCATTTTCAATGATCCCCAGGCACAGCAGCCTTCCCAATCAATAGAATTGATTAAAGCAAACCTGAAAGGTGGCAGTGGAGTAATAACCAGCGAACTAATTTCCTGAACGGCAGCTGAAACTTCACCACACCCCTGGGAGACCTGCTCAGATGTCAGAGTGAGAGTTTCACTCACACTCGAGTGCTGGATAACCCAGAACATGAAAGACCAAAAACAGCAAATGACAACAAGGGTATTTGCATAATATGGAAAACGTAGAAAAGACAGGCAACCACTATTTTCATAGGTGATTTCTGACCTTTGCTGTTAATAATATCTCCATTCATCTACAACATGGTAATCCTGATTCATGACAGACACACAATATTCTCAACATGAAGACGTTTTCACAACATTTCCTTTTTCTTTTGTGTCCTATTGTTGTCACATTTTACTAAATGCTCCCAAAAGTATGTCACCATTTTATGTTACAATTCAACAGTGCTTTAGCAGAGTACTTCACCACTCAAGAGACTATTCAGTCTTTTTTTAATCAGTCAGTGCAGATGGACACTATAAGTAGTGAAGAGACCCATGGAATGCAACACAAAAGCATGTTCCGACATCATTTTTTTATAAACCGTAAAAATCATATTGCCCACCCCTAGCAGAGTGACATTCCATAAGAGTCTCCATGAACACATATTTCTCTGGTCATTTCAGATCTTGTTTATAGAGAGATGAAGCCTCACCTGAGGATTCCAGACAACAAGATCCCCTGTTGATGCCAGTGAGCGATGAACAGCAAACCTTTTAATAGACCTATAACACACAAGGACGCCGTTTGATGCTGCACCCTCCTGTAAATACCAAACAGACACACACACCCCTGAGCACATATCCGGACTGGACTTTGACAACCTTCTCACAGGCATGCCAGTCCATCAGTAATTAACAGACAGACTGACAGACTCCTCCTAGCCATAAACACTGACAAAGCTCCTTAAAAGGACAGGGCTGAACCCAAAAGAATCCACTTCACTATAAAACATTACCTCACCTCTACCAATCTCCGTGTAACACGTAATATATAAGTCAACTAATCATCATTAGCTCCAACAGGTAAGCAAAAATAAATAAATAAATAAATAAAAAAGCAAGGCCTTCACTGGAACGCAATAAAGTCCTGTATCATTCTTAAACAGTAACAATAATACCATATTTATCAATTTTGTGATCACAATAAGCATTTCTGGGCATATTGTTGGTACACTGTAGAATACTGGCCAATTGCATGTTTCATAAGAGAGCATAATTACTGTTTAACAGAACCTAATGCAGCATAGTGTGTGTAAATGTAAATAAAATCACGTGTGCTCCGGTTTTGATGGTATTTTTTTAAACAGGGCACCCCTGGTTGTTTTCTGTCCTGTGATAATTGTGTATGAAGTATGGTGATGTCATATTTTTGGCATATTACTGCTGTGGGTCATGAACTTCAAAGTGGGGGTTTGGTGAAAAATCGATTTTACCATTCACCCCAGATGTAGTTGACAAGCCAAGATACGTCCAAATTTCGCTTCTTTGGTTTAGAACTCCAGCTGCACAGCTAACCTCACCAACACTAGAAGTCAATAATCATCCAAAACATTTCTGTAAATACATCTTTAAAGCTTCTTTCAGATCTACATCCAGGTCTTCATTAAGACTGCTGAATGCAGTTTAGGATACCATATTGCAAACAACATGCCTTCCAATAGATTACAATTATTGACTTTCAATACATTAAAGTAAAAACTGAAGTAGGGTTGTCATTTTGTAATTGACAGCGTGTCCAGACAAAGAACTTGTGTCGTTTGACCCTACAAGAAAAATCAATGGTCAGTGAGTCAATTTGTCTCATCCTGTGTACATTTTCCACAGAATATCACTTTTGGATTGAAGAGTCAAATTAGGAACATTGCCACATGTATCTAGGAACATTGCTAACACTGCTATCTGAACTGACATCAGAAGAGCCTCCACAGAACACCCCATGCAAACTTTATCAAATGTGGTGGTAACGTTGTTTTGGCTGTAGTTGGGTACAGGCTGAGTGGCTGATGTTGGTATAGAATAGTGTTGAGGTTTCGTAGTAGCCTTAGTTTCATGAAATGTAATTTCAGTACCAACTTGTTTGCATTTATGTGGCATTATTTGTACTTCAACGTAATGACCTCCAAATTCAAAGGATCCAGGGACACTGAAGGGAGTGATGTACACAAGACAAAATGTGTCAGGTTTTGGAAGATTTTGGATGTTGGATCAAGTGGATTCACTGAGTTATTAAAACAGCCATTGAAGTTACACTACATGAAAAAGTGTATTGGGACACACTTTTTCTATTCCAGCATGACTGTGCCCCAGTGCACAAAGCGAGCTCCATAAAGACGTGGCTGGATGAGTTCAGTGTGGAAGAACTTGTCCTGACCTCAACCCCATCCAACCCCTATGGGATGAACTTGAATGAAGATCGCAAGTCAGGCCTTCTCGTCCAACATCAGTGCCTTACCCGCAAAAAATCTACAGAATGAATGGACACAAATTCCCACAGAAACTCCAAAATCTTGTTGAAAGCCTTCCAAGGAAAGTGGAAGCTGTTATAGCTGCAAAGGGGGACCAACTCCATATTAAATGCAATGTCATTAAAGTCCCTGTTATTGTCATGGTCAGGTGTCCCAATACTTTTGTCCATATATTGTATGTGTAATATCAGACATTGCTCAGGATGCTCACAGTTCGCAATAACTGTTTGGTTATTTATTACATATATTACTGCCTTCCACAATATCAGTGCTGCAAAAGCCAGTATGGTGAGACAGATGATACCTTGCACAGCCCTAATCTATAAGCCCACCAATGCCATATTTAGCACTCTTAAAATGCTACAGCTGCTTTTCATAAACAGTCAGTGCCTGGAGTTAGTCCACCGCGGTGTTCTCAAAATGAGACACAGCTTCTGAGATTCACTTTGACGTCAAACTCATCTTTGATCGCTGAAGGGTTCATCCTCAGTTCAAACTGACAACAGCTTTTTCCTCATCCTCTAATTGTGACATCTTCTCCACAGCCCTGAGGGACATGGTGATAATCTCCTGTTCCCAGTATTTCAAGGACCATTTTAAGGCGGAGTGCTTCAAAACTTTGTCTAAAGAAACTCTACTGCTCTGTATTCTACCAATCACATTTCTTCTTGAAATGCCAGAAGTGCTGACCAAGACTTTTTAGGGTTTTTCTACCACTTTTTGTGCACATCATACAAGTTGTATAGGAGCATAGAGAGACAAATTAGTCATTATTACAGTACAAAGAAATACCCAATATATTTTTTTTGTGCAAAGTGGCTCAAAGGAAAGAGGTGGCATTAGCTGTTCCTTAGCTGTAGCCAGAGGGCAGTTTTCATTTAGCATGCAGCATCTGGCAAAAACTGCAATAAGCTCACTTTTAAAAATATCACCTATAGTCTTGGGGGTAAGCAGGCCAGCCCGTTGTCCTCATTAGATGCTGTGACCCAGGAACAGGACAAGGCTGTTGTTGTGGAGATAGATCACCACCTCCGGTCTGAATCTGTATACTGGATTCCAAACCTGGCAATCACCTGGCAGATGAAGGTGCAGGCATTCTGTGTAGACAATTTGCATGTGTACATCACCTGTTATCCAAATCAAATATCCTTGGCTCCAGGACTTGCATGGCCTGGAGAGGCTCAGTGTAACTGTCCCACCCTGTCTTGCTCCCCTCTATCAATACATTTACACGTGGTTTCTGTTTATGTTCTGTCCACCAACGTGGTTTATTTTCTGGTTTATGTGTGACCCCAACCCCTAACCGTTCTCCCGCATCATGCACACCTGTCCGCTTATTTGAAACCCCGCCCTGTTTCACCTGTTGTGTATTACCTTCAGGTATTTATACTCCAGTCTTTGTGTTTAGTTTTGTCGGTCAACTGTGATATTTTCCATGATATTTTCTTTGATATTTCCCGTACTTGTACCCGTGTCTTTCATAGTGTTTTCTCTGTTTGTCTCCTCTTGTTTATTTTATATCGCGTTTTGTTTTTATGTAACAAACTTCTGTGTCCTCCGTACGAACATTGCACTCAAACAGAAAGACACAGAGTCTGAAGCTATGTTGGCATCTGGGGTCTGATTTTGGTGACGTCGTATCTCACATTCTTTTAACACGGTCGCCTCTTCTCATACTTTAGCCCTAGCAAAACCTTTCAGGCTCTGATTAAATCTCTCCTTTGGCTTGGGGATGGAGGCAGTGTGTATGTGGGCTACACTCTTGGCTCCCAGGTAGGATACAAACTCGTTGGACATGAACTGGGACCCGTTGTCAGTGGTGGGAGTAACTTGTGGGAGGACCCCCTATAGGGAGATGAGCTGCTCAAGAAAGTCCACCATTGCACCAGCTGTCTGAATAGTAAGTGTTGGAGTTGCAAATGCCGAAATGTCCCTTAGTATTCTGACCATCCACTAAGGCCCTTAGTGCTAAAAGACAAAGCAGAAGGACTTAAAGAGCCAAAGCAGAAGATGCATAAAAGTTCCTTGGGTCAGCTTTTGCTTACTGTGCAAGCCCAGGACAGCAGAACAACATCCAATGAAAACTGCAAAAATCCACTAATAACTCTGTGACACAACATAACAGAGAGTACATTTTAGGGCATAAACAGCAAAACAGGCCCTGGCACACTTTAACCATTGTTCAGGACTGGTTTGAGGAACATGATGAAGAGCTCTGTGTTGTTCTGTCCTCCGAGTTTTTCGGATCTCAATATGATCAAGAATCTGCTGGATGTGCTAGAACAAATCTGAGCCACGCCGACTACACCTCGCAACTTTTTAAAGGATGTGCTTGTAAAGCCTTAGACCCTTTGTTAAGTCCATGGCTCGGTAGGTAGGAGATGCTGCTTTGCCAGCACACTGAAGACCAGCAGCAGGCAGCCATAATGTCTTGTCTCATGATGCTCATATGTGTGTTGCACTTCTGGTAGTGGACAGGCGTCAGTATGGATGCTCTGACCGGTCTGCAGCTCTGCAGCTAGTTGTCCTTCCATGGAGGTAGGTACTGACCATGGCGTGCCAGTAACACTTTATAAAGACCTTCTGCTTTGCCGATGCTCTGACCCAGTCATCTAGCCATCACAATCTGGTTCTCATCAAAGTCACTCAGATCCTTACGTTTGTCCAGTTTTCCTGCTTCCAACACATAAACTTCAAGAACTGACTATTCACATGCTGCCAAATATCTCCTACAATAGACAGGTGCTGCTGCAAAGTCATAATCAACATTATTCATTTCACCTCTGGTTTAAATGTTATGCCTAATCAGTGTATATATAATGCCAAGGCATGACAGCAAGTCTAATAATGGGTAACACAGTCAAATGTCACAGCTATGAGCTTGAGAAATCACATCCGACAGCTCAGTTGACACCTTTACTGTGATGTCTTTTAATAGTGCACGATTCACTAAACTGTGAATAACAAAAATCATACCATGATCTTATTTTTGCATTAGAGCAATGGTTATTGCAGTTGCTTCAGGTTCAAGTTTTTTTACACACCAAAACACAAATTACAACAATATACACACAAAAACACAAATTACAACAAATTCCTTTGCTCTAACTCTACTGCAGTTTGATAAATAAAGTCTAGATGGCAGAATGAAACCCGCTACACCTCCTCTTAGCTCATTTACTGTGAAGTCACAGCAGTCATGAGAGCTCCTTCAGTCATGAGAGCAAGAAGCACTTGGATGTAGATTCATATACAGCAGGCTGCGGTGCTGACGACCACAGTACTTACACGGGTCTGCAGTGCAGCCAGAGGGGATGCGTTAATAGCTGATCATTTTTTCAAAACCATGCACTTCATGAACACTGTTGTCCATGTCACCAGGAAAGCTGTCCACAAAAATGAAACTCTATTACCAATCAGTTCCTTATTTGTTTGTATTTCGGCCTTAAAGGGGACATATTATGCAAAACTCACTTTTTGCATCCTTTTGTATTTACATTTGGGTCTCTACTGCTCCAATAAAAAAAAACATACATCCGTTTTCTGTGAATCAATTGAAAGACTTCATGAACATGTTTTGTATAACCCATAGACCTATTATAACTTGTTTAAAAAAAGAGGTATAATATGTCCCCTTTAAGAGCTTCACCTTTCCTTCACTAAAGTATCTAGACTTTTGCATTTGCCGCTTCCCTCAAAATGATGCTGCAGTCCTACTACTGTCTTCTAAAGCTTTCAAAACACTGACATACTCATGAGTCTGGTTATACCAATTAATACCAACATAAAATATATCAACAAAAAAGTTCCTCAATGATTCTTGGATTGGGCATGTTGTTCTAGAATTGATATAAAACAGGGGTGCTGGAAGACCAGGTCCTGCATAGGTTTGGTGACTCCCCTGTTCGAACACACCTGCCTCAACTAAGCTGTTAAATGCCAGGTTTAGTGGGTGTGTTCGAGTAGGAGAAATACCAGACTGTGCTGGATCTGGCCCTGCTGGAGTTGAGTACCCTTATACACTGATTGTGGCATTTTTTTACTTTAAAAGGGGTCTTTGCACTTACACATTTACAAAAAGTGTTTTTTAAAGGGCTTTTTTCTTATCCTTCCCCCCCTTGAGACGATTGTTTGACTTTATGTACAAAAATAGTCAACATATATTTTTACATGACTATTCTGAAATCTATTTTTATCCCTGAGAAACAGGGATCTATATCATGTCTCTTTAAGACACATTTATGTAAATTACCTTTGTTCTACTGGCTGTCCTGTGCTTGGAGGCTAAACTGCTGTAGGTTGCATAGGTGCTTTTTTGTAAATGACATCAAAAAGGCTGTTTATGTGGCTGCAATTTTATTTTTTAACTGTATAAACCAGACAGTGGATCACACTCTGATATACAATATCAACAATATCAACATCATTTATAAAGGCAAGGACTCATTTTTTCCATAGTATAAGCCCTTCAGAGAACACTCTGGTTCTTTTTAGCATCTTTACTTTTGCATCTCTTACCGCAGGTTACACATCATTTTCTCCAGGATTAAAAAAAGTGGGTTGGTAATACCAAGTGGAGGCATTTCCACTGCCTGACACAGATACTGTACATTACTGGCCGTGGCTGCCCTGATTTATTCATGTTAAAACCTTGCTGAGTAACTGCCCCGCGGAGGGTGAGAGCTGCTACCAGGAGAGTCTGACTCATGGATTAAATGGACGGTCTGGCAGGCTGTTCTGAAGCATATGAATCTCTCCCTCAGTGAGGGCTCTTCTCCCTGGAGCTCAACTGTTGTAGTGGTTTGTTACATAACCCCAGGCAGTGTTGATTACTGCAAAAACAAAAAGGACACACACTCGCACAAGCAACCCACATTCATTACCCCTTTGCCTTTGCCTCTGAGAATATGCACAATGCATAAATCTAAATTCAGCACGTATCTCCAGCCGCATCTGAAGCGTTTCCAGGATCAATATGTCTAACCATCCTCTTTCAAGTGTCCCCGTTCCATCTCTGTTCACATCAACTAGCGTCTGGAGAGTTGATAAGGACAGGCCCACAGCCGCTAGAAATCGATAAAAAAAGCAAGATTGTAACAAATGTAATTTCTAGAAGCATTTGCTGCATTCAAAACTTTTGATCCATATTAAATATGCAGCGAGCCTTCAGCAGAAGCTGCAGCTGAAATCCCATTGGCAGAAATTTCATTCTTTCAATGACTCAACAAAATCCATAATACATTCTTCGTACGCCAACTGCATGATAAACAAAGCACCTGCGCTGGATAAGCATGCGTCATCCGTTTCAAACCCGGCTCAGAGTGCTGCCACTCATCAAAACAACAGCAACTCGGTGATAATCAAACCCCACGACTGATCGACACCTGACTTAAGACTGTATGGGTATGCAGCTTAACCCCAAAAGCTCAAAATGCCACATTTTAGAGATCTAAGAAGCAGAGAAATTAATAGTGTGTATGCTTGTCAGTAAATGCTAGATCCATTACAGTACCAGTTCATTAAGATCATCTTTAATTTCACTGGCATTTATTACCCTCAATTTGTTTGTTAATGACCATTTTCTGTCACTGTGTCCTTTGGATTCATACTTGGAGTCAAGAGAATGGCCTCTTGCACTGTACCTCCTTCAATAGTATACCAGGCTGAAATACTTATGACTTGAGCATTGATGGGCAGGGCCCAATGCATATAAAGGCACTGTTTTTTGTGACATCACAAAACCATTTCATTCAGTTTTTGTAGTTTAGTTTCCACAAATGGGCTGTATGGACTGGGGAGTGGATGCTGTGTTTTGAAACTTAACAATGTTATTACATTAAACTCTTGTTTCAGAGAAGCAAAGAAAACCCCATAACCGCAGTCCAAGCTTCACCCTGGTCTAAAAAAACAAGGCTGTTTCCTAAGAGCCAATATATCAGCCTGAATTAATCTACTTTTATAAGCACAATTAGAACCCACAGATGGTTTAGAGGATAACGGGTTCACTGGAGATACTGGTAGGTTATGGGTTCAAGTCCCAAGGGTGAAATTAATTAGTAACCGGGGAGTAGCACAGTGCCTTTGAGCATGACACTTAACCCCAAAAGTGACACACCTCTTCGCTCCCCAAGGCCAATTTTGTTAATGAGCCTTGCTTGCCAGCTTGTTACTTACTTGGGGAGAAAAGTGGGCTTTGTATAGTCAATTCCAGCCTAAGGTAGCAGTCTACAAAGCACTACCGCTATTACTATAGCTAAAATGTATGTAGGAGTGGGCATTATGATGATACATTATCATTATTCTGAGCTTATATTTATTGTCATTACTTCTTAATAACTGCCTGCATCATAAAAACAACAGATTTAAACCCTGTGAACACCAACAACCAGTGTACAACTTACACAATGGATGTCAGCCCATTGTGCCATTTTTCATGGCCTTTTTTAAATGTCACACTGATTTTGTTCATTCCAACTTGTACTCAAATGTCAGGGAAACTAAATTATGACATGCTTTCATACACTGACTTCATCATGATGTATTTCTGCCACCCTTTTCTGTATACATTTTTGTAATACAACATTAAATCTTACTAATACACTAAGACACCATGCAGAGCAGGAAAACTTGACTGTACTGACCCCTCCTTTAAAAGCTACCTTCCATCACAGCACAGCTTTACATTAGCAGATCCTCTTCTCTCGCTGTCCTTATTGCCATTATTAGATCTTTAAAGAGCAGAGGAAGTGTAAAAAAAGGGTTTTTTTCTGTACACAGAGCTTCAAAAGCCTTTAAGTGTGTATACTCATTGGAATAATCACTTAGTGAAGCCTGTAGCATAAGATATAGCATTCACAAGGACACAGGAGAGGGTAATGTGTACATCACCACTTTTGAACCACTGCCAACACTCATTAGATACCAAAAATGTCAGCAATACAGACACGCCTAAGGAACTGCTGGTGTTCCTGACATTACTACTCAACATAAAGGACTCCAGCATGCTCATTAATAATGTATGCATAATCAAATAAAATCAATAAAGCCCATAGATCATTAGCATAGGGCCCATACTGTACTAGCACGATATTATATAATCCTGTCCTGCATTATAAACACATACAATTTAATGCTGCCACAATCAATTAAACAGTTTATCAAGGAGTCTAATGATTATTGTGAGGACGGTTTTTGTTTTAACCCTTAAAATCCCAACAGAACATTCCTTTTGATTCCTGACACATTTTTTAGAGTCTTATTTACTGATTTATGGATCACAGGCCACTGATCATTTATAAAACCAAGGAAAAATCCCAGACTCCTTCGTCTCCATATCTGACAAACAGCACATTAATCACTAAGCTGAGTCGTTGATAACGTAAATTTAAATTGATTGTTTTGTTTGAAGTAATTGATTATAATCAAGTAATCGCAGC
Source organism: Alestes dentex (assembly GCA_037576975.1). NCBI lineage: Eukaryota > Metazoa > Chordata > Actinopteri > Characiformes > Alestidae > Alestes > Alestes dentex. The sequence continues at coordinate 4,880 of JBBIGA010146539.1, read as the reverse complement.
AGCCCCATCATGGTTACAATCTAAGGGTCCAAGCACACTCAGCTGCAACAACAGATGGCTTTTGCAGTTTAATTAAATTCGCCAAAGATGTCTAAAGCATGAACAATGACTCCGTACTGTTTTCATTCATTTTCTCCTGGTAACAATCCTATTTACAAGTCAATCAGAAGTTTTCCCCTAGGTGCTGCAGAATGAAAGAAGAGCTGAAGGCCCTGGGCCACTGATGGGCTTCAGCAAAATGAAATGAAAGACGTCCGGCCCTCTCCTGTCACTGTCCATTTCATTAATGCTTACAACAGTGATGCATCAGAACCAGCCACTAAGCAAGAAGGTCAGTGTAGCAGGTGGGCTAGACATGAGGAACAAGTGACATTCAGGACCCTGGACAGTTCTCTAGTCCATTTGGGACTGAAGACCAACAGCAATTCCACGATTAGATTTTAGCAAGAGATATGAAAGGACCAGCTTATTGTATAGAGGTGCTAAGCAGTCCATACAGGATTCATCAATTCTGGTCTTTGAGGGCTGGAATTCAGCATCGTTTGGAGATGTTCTCTACCTTAACACACCACTAAACCTGGCAATTAACTGATGTGTTGAATTCTTTGTCTGAGGAAAGAAAGCTCCAAATGGTTCCAGATACCAGAACAGGACGTGAACTGATGAGCAATGATATAAATGTTTAACGATAATCCAAACAAGAAAATCATAAAACATCGTGCCAACTCAATACTGTTGACTCACAAGACAACCACATCAGAGTATAATATTAACCAACTATATTAACACATTTTATCAATTAAATCAATCCATTTCTAATTTGGCTTCAGACAGCCCAGTTTCCTCCCTCTAGGACAACACCAATCACACGATGCTACCAGCACTGGGACAATAAAGGCTGGCATAAGCTTCCATGGAGTCACTTGAAGCACCAACACATCTTTTGGACAGTTCAAGTGTAACTGCTAGTTACATCAGCTACAAGACATCCATGTTGGATGAGTAATGAGGGGAGAGGGAGGGCCACCCTCCTCTCTTGCACTCCTGGCCACAGATGGCTGCAGAGTCACTAGGGACTGAACATGTGATCTCTAAAACATACGGCCACCGCTGGTTGTGCCACTCAGCAGACCCAGATGGTTCCATCTGAGTGATCTTTCAAATCAGTATTTGATGTCACATTCTTGTACTTTGCGAGAGCTGCTTGATGTGTCAATTCATCATCAAAATAATCTGGAAGCTCTTTAATTACTAGCATAATTGACAGTGGCAGCCGTACTAGCAAAAGCATCAAACAACCTCAATGGTCATGTCATTTTTAAGTGGTTGTTTCACAGTTCATCAAATATCACCCGTAAGTGTAACAAAGGCCCTGTTCTCTCCGTGACCAGCTATCAAGATAAGACTGGACCGTAATGTTCACACATTCTGAATAGGAAAATATCTCTGTGAGAAAGAAGGTGAGATCATATTAAAAAGAACGTATCACAGTGTGTAATGAAGGAGAGTTTGAATCAGATTTCGTTTAAAAACGATAAACACGCACATAACATAAATTATGCTGACCATTAGTCTGCTTATCCAGTAATGACCATTATACATTCATACACGCACACATGCACACATCATACATGCATTCATACACACAGATAGATAGATGGATAGATAGATAGATAGATAGATAGATAGATAGATAGACAGGCAGAAAATCATTATATCATTCCTTATTCCACAAAAGAATTCCAAAAATGGTCAAGTATAATTAATTAAATCTCGTTGTCATGTCGTCTCCTAGATGGACCCTGTGTGGTTCAGAGCCTGAGTGTTTTGGCTGAAGCCCATGACTAATTGATGACCAGTATCCACTTACAGCCACGCGCGCCCTGCAGCTCTGAACACGCTCGTGCAAATGGAAAAGCAGAAAAGCATGAATCGAGCTATTCTCGCCCCAGTGAGACCCCCCGTGTATCTAAGCCCGGTTGGGTTCTGGCCTGGTCTCGTGCGGATCCGGAGCCCGGACCGCCCGTCCGGACCGAGCTCCGATCCCGCGCTCCGCCGTGCAGAGCTCTGAGCAGATAAACAGCAGCTTTAGAGGACATACCGAGACAGGCTGGCGAGAATCCAGGCTCCTCGGTCCAGAGAGCCGGTCCCCCGGTGGTCTGGAGAACCCCCCGGTGCTGGAGGCGCGCGCAGGGCTGGAGAGCTGCGCTCGGTCCGGCTGGAGGCGCAGCAGCAGAAGGGGGGATGGTCCAGCAGGAGACTCTTACATATTCATGACTCTCACCCTGGAGACCATCTAAACTCCAAAATGGAGGAAACCATTAAACCGGGAGAGCCTTAATCATGTGGGGTGGAGACACAATGAACATGAGGAGCAAAATATGCTGCTTTTTGAACCCAACATAATTATCAGCCTTTATCACCAAACCGCAACAATGCTTCAATATTCTCTATCTGTCACGTGCACAGTGACATGTAGTGAGATGTGTATGTGTTTGTTACATATACATACAAGTATACAAGTGCAACATGTAATGAAGAGTGCCCATAATACTGTGCAATAAAGGTATCAAATAATTTACATTACATTAAAAAAGAAATTTGGATAAGGTGATAAAAATATTTGCAAAAATTCAAGTTTCTTTATTTGTCACATACATAGTCGCACAAGTATAACATGCAGTGAAACGAGCCTCTGAGTCAACGTGTGGCAACAAAGTTAACAAATATTTCAAATTAAATTAAAGAGATAATAAAACACGTGCAAAAATTCGTGATTCGGCATTCTCTGTTTGTCACATACATAATTATACTAGCGTACAATGAAGTGAAATGTATCCATAAGACTGTTATAATTAAAATGCAATTAAAGAGATATTTGGAAATGCTAAAGGCAAGGTAATACAGTAATTCAAGATTCAAGATTCTTTATTTGTCACAAATACAACATGTAAGAAAATGAACCCCACATTCAGTTCATAAGACTATGCAGTAAACGTATCAAATCATTTACATTCATTTTAAGTGGAATTTAGAAAGGCTAAACTAAGGTAATAAAATGAATGTGCAAAAAATCAAGATTCAAGGTTCTTGAAGATTCTTAATCTGACCCATACATAAAGTTATACAAGTGTAACATACAGTGAAATATGCCACTTGTGAGGCGGTGCAAGAAAGTTATGAAATTATTTACATTAAATTAAAGAGAAATTTGTAAGGGCTAAACTAAGGCAATAAAAATATGTGCAGAAAACTTTGAGGTTCAAGATTCAAGACCTTTATTTGTCACATGTATAGTTTTACAAGGATAAAATGTAGTGAAATGTAACCATGAGTCATGCAAAAAGCTTATTAAAATAAACAAATTAGTAGTAGTAGTAGTATTAATAATAATAATATGAGATATGCAAGAGGGGCACAGTGTTAACTGTTCAACAGGCCTTTTCAGTAGATGAGATTTGATTTAGAACAGAAAACAGTCTTATTTTTACAGTTAAACTCCACTAACCTGATGCCCTGGGGTTGATCATTTTGAGTAAATTCCGTTTCTGAAGGGACTGGTTTGACTAAAATATAAGTTTAGTGATCTCACAGTTTCACACCAGCTGTTTGAGTAGAAGTAACACAGCTGGTTACAGCAGTTTAACATTCCTTTATACCAACACAGTTTTCTCACATCACCCTCAGAAACAGCTGCACAGCACTGTCACCTCCCAGGCCATAACTACTACTCTGCACAAATAATCCATCACCTCCGTTTCACTCCCATACAGGACACATAACTGCTGTTTGCACCGATACACACTTTCTGCGTGTTGCTTGTCTTTTTATATACTCTCTATTACTTAGATATTGCTTGGTGTCTAGAAATGATATGTACATTGTCGGTATTGTTGTGTTTCTATAATCTATATGTTGTGTATTATTGTGTTTTATATATTATGTCTATTGTCTGTATTGTTGTTGTCTATAATCTATAAACTGTGTACTGTTATGTTTTTATATAACATGTACATTTTCTGTATTGTGTTATCTTCAATCTGTACGTTGTGTATTGTTGTATTTTTGTTTACAATACGTACATCATATTGTTGTGTTTTCTATAATCTGTATATTATGTATTGTTGTGTTTTACACAATCTGTATATTGTGTATTTTTGTTTTTATATAAGCTGTATAGTGTGTATAATCTGTATGTTGTGTATTGTTATATAACCTGTATTATATAATTAGTTTGACAGAATTCATGATTTTGTATAATTTTTGTGTTTTTTATAAAATACCCAGAATTACATCACATTACCATTGAAAATCCTTACAGTGTTCAACAAACCCCGTTAGCCAAAACCTACAGACTAATAATAAATATCCGTGTTGCTGGAATTTGTGATATATGACCCTCCATTTATGTGTGGGGTCAATTTGACCCCGTTCAACATTTAATGTCATCATTTTTATTCATTTTAAATGACCTTTCCTAATTTAATCTTAAGAAAATTTCTGGAGGTTTAACATGCTGCAATCAAACTGAGCTAAAGCATTAAGGATGTTATTAAATTGGAACATAACAGGAGGTTTAAAGCAATAATTCAGACAACAAATCCACCCCAGGGCACTTTGTAGCGTTTCAAAATTGATTGCTACCTTCATGATACATCATCAGTAGAGTCTTTTAAACATGAGATTTCACTGTAGATAACAGCAGCACTGCTATAGGAGCATGCTAAGCAAGCATGTTTATGTATGTTTCTGTAGTGATGGTCAGTAGTTTCATTTGGTAAGAGCAAGGCTGTAATTATAATATATACTGAGAGACTTGACCCCAGGAAATTCAGATGTGTTCTCAATGTCCCCCCAGTATCAACCCATTCATACATGCA
>JBBIGA010146509.1:0-19313 GCA_037576975.1 Alestes dentex | reverse complement strand
GTGTGTGAGAGAGAGTGAGAGAGAGAGAGAGAGAGAGAGAGCGAGTCTGAGTGAGTGTGTGTGTGTGTGTGAGAGAGAGTGTGAGAGAGAGAGAGAGAGAGAGTGTGAGTGAGTGTGTGTATGTGAGTGTGTACATATGGGCATGTAAATGCTCTACAGCACACCTATGGCTTTGTGATTTTGGTTGCAGCTCCATCATGTGACCTTTACAAAAGCACAGAAAGCCTCAAGGAATCTCAAACCTTGCTGCTAAATCCCATTGCACACAATATAATATAGGTCATAAGTCTAAGGCCTTCTTCTAGAGGTTCAGAAGCATTTCAGTGTCCTGCCTCAGCCCACAGTGAAATTGTACAAGATAATCTGGTCAAAAAGATCATATATATAAACTTCTAATATTAAATAAATATATTTTACATACACTATATACATTTGGTAAATGAAAGCTATGAAACCACAGAAAGCTCAGAAGAAATTTAAAGTCTCATGTTTTCCAAGCAGACCTCCACTTGTCTTCAGAGCATCGGCCTGCAGAGAGTGACACAGAGCGCGTGAGCTGTTTCCGCTGGCCTTTTGGATGCTGCCGTAAAACGAAATCATAGTTGGCTAAAGTAGACATGGCGTAGTAGACATTGGCCTTGTCTGGAATGATTAGTTCTGAAAATGTAAATAAGAATGTTAAAATACGTTTCTTGAACTGGGTGAAATCTTTAAAGGATCCATATGTTAAAAAACTCAATGTTCCTCGTGTCTTTTAGGCTACAGTGAATTTCAAATGCATTGAAAGAATAAAATGTAGTATTTCAAGTAAAAAATGTAAAGGCAGTCGACAATCAGCTTTTTATTGGCACCTTCTAGTGATAGTTGTGTGTTACTTACAACTAGGTGCAGATAAAAACAAGGGAAAAATATATTTAAATAGTTGCATACTATTCAACAATATGATTTTTTTTTATAACTTAACAAAAATCTGCAATGATGACCCATCCCTTGTAGTATTTAAGACTTAAAACATTGTTCAATCCTCATCTCATGATCAATTATGAAATTTTTTTGTGATGTCACAAAAACCAAACATATTTACATATATCTACCTAGTCAGCTTACAGCAGTTACACCTGAGGTTGATTACAGGCTGGATCACTTCTTAAATAATGCACAATTAAAGCGGACCAAATCAGCACAGAAATTATTTATATGTATCAGTCTCAAAAGCACAGTAACAAAATCAGCCTGGTTACATATGGGCACTTTAAATAACTGTAGCAGTTATCTTTAACATTACTTGCCCTATGCTCACCTTTGTCTTGTGCCAGTATCTGGATAAGCGTAAAGTCCTGCACACTGGCATTCTCCAAGTTGTGCTTCTGTAGAGCCCTCTCAATCACCTGGGCCGTCTTATCCTGACTTGTTAGCTGAAAAGGACATGTTATGGTTATTAAACCTGTTAGGCTTCACCCCCTCTGGGCGGCCATATTGGGTTTTTGCAGCTCCCAATTGTAAAAGCTCATAACTCCGTCATACTTTATTATTTTTGTTTGCGGTTGGACTCATTTCAAGGCTAAGACTCTGAAGTTTCATGTGCCAGAGAAAACAAATCTATAAACTCATGTTCAAACAGCAAAGTCAATTAACTGTAAAAAAAAAAAAAAAACACTAGTTTCCTTATTTTCCTTATTGTTTAGACAACAAAGCTGGCACATGAGAAACTACAAAAGGTTGTAGGATTAAAATGCATGTACTAATTGGGCTGAAACCCTTGCAAATCTTTAAATTAGCCATGTAATAAAAAACATAAATAATAATACTTGACCATATTTAAATGTCATATTTCAATTATGTACTGACCCAAAGGATATCTAGCAAATGACTACTTATACATATGACAAAGTAGTGTGATTTATTACAGGCCTTCCTTTCTTACTAAAATGTGTCTTAACTAAAACCCCAATGGAACCAGAGACTTGCTAACGTCACTCACCAGAATGCTCTTGTACATGTTCCCGTTGTTGCCACGCTCCACGCTGATCCTGATGATGCAAGAGTCAGCCACCTGCCTGTTGTAGAGGGGCAGGGAGGTCATGGAGACAGAGCGTTTGTGGCCTGGCTTGGACGGAGTCAAGGAAGAAGACGGTGTAGGAAGGAGGAGGTCGGTCGGGGAGTTGGATGAGGAACAGGAGGAGTCGGGAGAAGACGAGGATGGAAGAGCATCAGACATGCTTTGGAAGGAGCTGGAGAGAGACTGGAAGGAGAAAGACAGAAGATCCTACCATTAGCTCTAAAAGAAAGTGAACATGGGGAAACCCCAGGTAGAACTGTGTTTCACTGACAACTACTTGGAATTTCTATGCAAATATATGTGGTCAGTTTCATTGCAAATAAAAAAGATTTTGCACAATTAAATGGCAGTCTGACTGGAACTGCTTAAACTGGGCTGGAATTTCTGCATAAACCTGCACTGCCGAGTAAATGCCACAGGACTGAACAAGAATTCTTGCAACACAACTGAAAATGCCTTTCATTACATTACAGCATTGTTTTACGGTTTTCCAATATGCCAGCACTAACCTTTACAGTTATTACCGTTGTTTCCCTAGACATTCAATTTATGTTACATATAGGGGTGTTCGATATAGACAAAAATTGACATTACTATTATAAAAATTCCAAAAACTTGTCTTATTTGTACCTGCTTTCTGTACGGAATTCAATATTTACTGTACTTTACTAATGGTACATAAGGAACACCACACAACAATACATTAACAATAATGTTTGAAGAGAAACAGGTTGAATTTATTAAAACTGGCATAAAAACAGCTGCATACACTGAAATCAAGCTGTGCAACTAAGTAGTTTTTTTCTCACCACAACTCGATTCTGACATTCAACAGTCCTGCTTTTATGTTAATGATTTGGTATTAAAAAGCAACAATTAAAAACATGCCATCTGACAAACACAATTCACTCCCTTACATATGGAAGACCAAAAGTCCATCTAATTCTACACAAGAAAAAAACTATTTCAGCATTTGTAAAAAAATTATTCAGTTTCGGTCCAATATTGCACAAAAATATAAAATAAACTTGGTCTTTAGATTTTTTAATCAAATTCTGTCCAATTTTGCACAAAGATACTGGAAAAATCTGCACGTGCACTTCCTGTTTTTTGTCTGGCAAGTAGGATGTTTGCAAACAGTGTCAGTGAAATGTATGGCTCGGATGTTCTGCTCTACTATAAATCCATTGCTGTGGTGAAATGCAACATGTTCTTCAGTTTCTCTGCCAGAGTTTTGTGACTGACGTCATACAGTTCAGGCAGAGCTGTTTTACTGTAACACTTTCGGCCAGGCAGTGTGTAAATTGAGTGTAACATGTTCAAAAGTTCTTAAAAACCATCTTGCTAAACCACCTGAACTGGCACCATATCATTAGCCATGGGTGTCGGCAGCATTATAGCGCTATAACATAGAAACCAGCACGACGTAGAAAGCAGCACGTAAAGTTTGCTGCTGAGTTGTTTTTTTTTACTGTCACTGCTATCGTGGATTTAACAGACCCCCGAAGCTTTTCATACTCTCTGCACTGAGTTCGGGGGTTTGTTGTGGCGGCGTGTTTCACCTAAACTGCTTTCCCACATAACTGGCTAATTGCAAGAGATTCTGGCTGCAGACCTCCTCTGTGGGTAAATCTCCTCTGTCAGTACATCTCCTCTGAGGAAAAGGGAATGACGTAACGGAGAGGGTGCGTTTAAGGTTAGGGTTAGGGTTAATTAAACCCGCCCCTTCCGTTACGTCATTTCCTTTCCCTCAGAGGAGATGTACTGACAGAGGAGATTTATCCACAGAGGAGGTCTGCAGCCAGACCCTTCTCGGTGCATGCGTCCCAGTACAACTAAAAGCCATGGCGTGATCAAAACATGTCCTGCTATTTTACACTGGTTACTGCAGAAATACTCGATAATGGCATTGTTAAAAGAACAATTTCGATATTATCGTGAACGATATATATCGCACACCCCTAGTTACCTAATTACGTACATAATTATATAATAACTGTACTGTTAGTTAAAAAATGAATTACAATTTACAGTCGGCACTGATGAGTTTGAGGCAGCACTTGTGACTTATTTCCACTTGTTTTGAATGTCAGAAGACAACAGAATGGCAAAAATGTAAAGTATGGCTTATCTCGTCACAAAACAAGACTCCAGACACAATTTAATATCAAATTTAAGTCTTTTAACTAACAAACACAAAAATGACCTAGAATGAAAGCTTGAATCTGCACTTCCACAACATTTGTGCTTGTTTCACTGCACTATAAATGAGAAAATGTAAGAAGTGGGTGTCATGGTGTAGATTGGAGCAGAATGTCCAGAATTTCAAGAATTTAAGCAGAGCAGAGGGTGTCTTAGAATGCATCTCAAGTATCACTGCTGTGTGCCTTAGTGCATGAGGAGCATGAAAGGAAGTGTGGCGGTTGACGTAATAACTCCGTCGTGCTTTGCTAAAGTGCCATCAGCCATGCAAACAGTGCTCCAGTTAAGTCTCAAGATCTGGGTTAATGTACAAGGGAGCCCAATTCCTAGTTAAGGACAAAAAACGGCTTAATGGGTCATCAAGTAAGGACAACTTTAAGGAGACGTTATGTACGATAAAAGTGAATTAGCAACTTTTGCTTACATTACAATGGATGTGTGCTATTTATGATGTGTGTTTGTGTTGATAAAGTTTGGCTTGACAGGTGGATCATTGTTTTGTGACTGTATAAGAATTCACATTTGCAGTACCTGTGCTCTGAGAGGAGACGACTGATTGGTGGAGAGATCCTCCATTTCAGAACTGCTGGATCCAGAAGATGAAACACTGATCTGATCAGCATTCTTTCTCGACCCATCACTTATGCTCAGGAGGCTGCACAAACACAGGCAGTGTGAGACGCTTCGCACTAACAGCTACCTTGTGAGTGTACAGTTAGAGCTATAGGTGATCTTTTTCCACACAGAATATTTAGTAGACTACTGTCATTAGTGCTCAGTGTCTGACTATCAAACCACCTGTGGCATGATATTTGTGTTTGGAAGACTATTCTCAGCCTAGCAGTGATAATAAGATGTTTACAAATCCCAGCAACACCACACCTGATATATCTGTGCGTGTTACAGGATAGCTAGCAAATGGGCAACAGTCAGGACTTCTACACCTACAATGGGCCACTTTATGCATATGTGTTTCTGATGAGAGTAGGTCAATGAGAGTAGGATTAATGCACCTAATAAATTCAGGTCAAGCCAAATGTATTTGCCTGGGGTTCTTCAGAACAGACAAAGAAAAAACATTCAGAGAAGGAAGAGGAAACTGTATAGGTAAACACTGGATAGCAAAACAATAACATGAGACGTAATTGGTACTATGAGCTATTTTAAGGATTGACTGAAGGACAAGCATTCATTCATGATGAATAACAAGCTGTGAAGGCAGCCTATTGTTGCCAACTGGTCTCCCAGAGCATCTTGCACATTGTAGTATGATATGCTGTTTCCTAACAAATCCTGATGCTACTCTGAACAAGCTGGAATATAAATGTTCATACTCACGAGGAGAGTTTTTTGGTGAGTACGCGGTGGCTCCAGGCTCCACTGCTGGATGGTGAACAGGTGTCCAAGGGTGGCTCCAACTGCCTGGACAGCTCATAGCTAATAGAGAATTTACAGAGACTATGAGGTTTACATGCTTGCACATTGAAATGAAATACAGCACAGTGATAGACATTCTATGACAGAAAAGCGAGGATAAAAATACATAAACATAAAGATAACCATTTTCACTTCAGCTACAACTTGGATACACAGACACAATGGTAAACTGAGATAAGTTTGTTCTCTTAATACGTGTAACACATTATTTCCTTAAAGTAGGCTTGAGGTTCACCTCTCTTGGTCTGTAAGTAGCCTCTGATGCTGCAGCCAGGCTGCAATCTGTGGGTGATAAGGTAATGCATACTGGGAGCAGGATGCCTGAAGTTGACGAATCTGCCATAGAATCTCATACTCCTGCAGGTAAGACAGGTTTTGTAAAGATGCAGATGGTGGATGAGGATCACACACTGAGAGGACAGCTGGGTGGAATCTAAAGCCACCAGCACAATTACGTAACATCCCGTTTCCAAATGGAATGACTAGGCACGTCATGAGTGGTTTACAAAGCCAATATATATGAACCTATCCCTACAATGTAAATACTCTACAGTAAGGGATACTGAAAGAATTCCCCCTTGGCTCACAACAGCCTTATCTATGGGGCCACCCCCTTATGTATTGATAAAGTACACAGCATGACCACTCCCGCCCAGCATGTTAGCGTGAGAGTAGCATGTAAGAGTTTGATAATGTAACTGTGAGTGAAAGCCAGAAACTTACCCTTCTCCTCTTTTCAAAATTTATAAGGCCACTCTGTGGGGGGAAAAAGAAACGTATGTCAGATGTTGAAAACAGTAACACATGCAAATGTATAATCAGGGGGTATTGTATTTTTTATATCTTTCTAGTTAAGAATATATATCATAAGCTATTTCCATACTCTTAGAAGTCAGTAGTTATGGGTATAATTAACCTATACATATGTAACTATGTAACTACACCTTTAATTTCACAACAAATTACATTTACTTGAATATTCCTTCTATATTCCTTCTGTGTTGACAAATTTGAGTCTGCATGCTTTTTTAGTATGTACAAAACAAGATTTTACACACTTTCCTGTTTTCTGAAGATATTTATCCCTCTCATCAAATCAAAGAATATATAGAAAGACTGTCTATAGATATTATAATCAAGTTATATATGACCATATTCCACCATGCTTCTATTTATGCTGGCAACAAACGTGACCTTAAAGTGTGTAACCAAGCTCAATTCAAAATTTCAACTCATAAACGAAAACACTACTGCACTATGAGTATCACAGTATTCTTGCATAATGATCTTACTCCAGTTGTATTTTACCTCCACGGTGTCGGGCAGTGCCGTATCCAGCATGGTGAGCACAGTCAGGTATGTTCCCAGGTAAGGCACGACTCCGTTGGTGGTGCTCTGGGGAAAAGTGCAGGCATTAACAGGACTGTCATTAAGTGAGATCAGTTAGTATGGACAACAGACTGTGAGAATAGAGTCTGGGTATACAAAACACAGTGTTCAAAAACAGGGCAGTTGTGTTTAGGATAAAATCTAGAATTAGGTGTCTGCTTGTGACTGGCTGTTTAAAATCTTCACTTTCAGCACATTTAATGACCACAGTGGCTTAATGGTGTTTAAAGAGAGAAGAGAGAGAGAGAGAGAGAAAGAGAAAGAGAGAGAGAGAGAGAAAGAGAGAGGGAAGGAAAGAGAGAGATATCGTTTATAACACAGAATCTCCTGTAAAAGCACTGAGTAGACAGTTTAGTGCAGCTCTTCCCTACTTCCTCTTTTGGACATGGGACAAATAGCTTACACATTTGCTGGCCTTGCAGTTTCCTTCTCATTTCTATTTTATGATTAGAGGAAGAAGTTTAGTTTTGTTTATTGGAATAAAAGAAGTGATTATTTATAGTCTCTACTCTCATTCCGATAAGATCTTTACCATCTGTCTGGTTACAGGGCAGCGCTTGGATGTCCTGGGCGAAATGTTCTCCACAGCTGCCTGGCCCCCATCCTAAAACATATTGAGAGACCATTACCATTATATGACCCTTATACACACACACACACACACACACACACACACACACACACACACTCCTATACAGTACCAGTGTCCGTGAGTTAAATCCATTAACACAGGACCCATGTCATTCAAACAATATTTTGTGTTTTCTATATACAAGAGTTAAGAACCTTCTAAAATAGATATTTAAAATGATTCATTTAATGAAATAGTTACACAAATAACATGAGTTATTTCACAATATGATGTCCTTTATGATGTTTTGGCAATAAAAACACTCTTAAAATATGCCTTCTTACTGCAAACAATAATTTAGGTGATTTTCCCTATAATTAGTAGAATAACAGAAAATCTCATGACTCAAAACACACACTGCACATTGGCTGTTACAAGTGTCAACAGGTTTTCTGTTGTTCAGAGGAACGCATTGAGAATGATCGCCGATGGTAAACTGATACAGATTAGACTGGAAATGCTGAAGTATTCCTTTGAAGGACCATTTATGTATTTACCAAGACATCACTCCACAGCACCTTTTCTGCATTCTTATTTTTAAGAATATGCATTAATCAACAAGCTAGGAAATGTCAATCATGGAGAGAAAAACAGCCAGTTACTGAAAATCAACCATGAAATTTAAAGACCTTCTCTGTCTTTAAAGAGAGACTAAAGACCCACCATTTCACTGAGCACTTAGGCTAACAGCTATGAGTTCATGTCAAAATCATAACCAACACAAACGTCTTTAAAGAAACTGTCTTCCTTCTCTTCTCTCTATGACCTGATAGGGTATCTCTGGAAGGATCTTGGCTTGCTAGCTGTTCTTAATGTAAGTCTAGTGAGGGACATATTTTCTTGTAGACTAGAAAGCACACATGTACATCACTCTGGACGTAAGCATCTGCCAAACGCTGCAAATGTAAATGTTAAAATGCTTAGATATTTATCCTTAGTACCCGAAGTGAGAGAAGAAGTTTAAACAAGGCAAATGAACAGAGAGGCTAACCATAATGAGCAAAGAAATCAGATTAACCTTCATGGTGTTCTTAAAAAGTACAAACAAGCATGCCTTTATTGTAACGTGGTCACTGAGAAAAGGACATTTTGTGAAATGCGTAAGCATCCATGTCTCTGTTTGTTTGGAAATGCCTTTTAGCTGAAGAACATCTGAAACTAATTCTAGACTAGAGAAAATTAAGAGATGGTGGTCAACAAACATTGCATTGCATCACCAGCTAACATGTACAAAATGCAGCTCATAAAAAAAACAATAAACAAATGATTTTTATCTCTAGTGGTTATAACACCCTATCAACATAAAGTGGAGCTTGGACCTCAGAGTAAGCAAACTATACAATGACTTTGGAATGTGCAAGAAAAACACATATCCAAGTATCAATTTATCATATATGTCTGGATCCATGCCTCTCGTCAGGTCAAGTATACTGAGCTGAGTCAAGGTTAATACTTGGTAACAGTTAACCATCTTTACAGACATTAACGGAAGATGTGAGGTATTTTAACCAATGGGTAAATATAAGAAATGTGATCTTTTATGTTTCTTTTAGCCAAAAAAAAACAAGCTAAAATCTAAATGGCAAATCACCAAGAACCTAATAGCTTCAAAGAGAGTGCGTGCGTGTGTGTGTGTGTACCTCCAGAAGGATTTCTCTGTTGGTCAGGACACAGTTCTCGTCAGGGAAGGTTTCACATAGGTTTTCAAAGATACTCACGCTCTCCCTGGAAAAGTACAGAGCTCAGGTATAAACATAAACACAGCAGAACACGCTGTAACTCAGTCAGAATGGCTCCAAGTCATTTTCCACACACTGTGCCGAATCTATACCTCACCTTTGAGAAATCAAGATCCACCTCCAGGAAAACAGTTAAGTCAAAGCTGCCTAAGTAGTATAATTGGTGAACATTTCCTTGATTCACCCCTCAGCTAAATAAACCCTCTGAATATGCGCTTAATGTGTACCTGCTCAGTGCAGCCCAAGTCTTCCTCAGCCTGTAGACTGGGTTAGACTGCAGAGCAGACAGGATGGCCTTCAGGGAGGAGAAGTTCTTTAGCTGCCTGCACTCCTGTGAGGACAATAAAAGCAGACCATTCCACCAACTGACAAAACCATATGCTATACATATAGACATGTATGCTTTTTAAAGAGTCTGTATGGTGACTGATGTCATTTGAACTGACTGTATAGACTGTATATTCTTTGTCTTGCTTGGTTAAGTTTTCTTTGCTAACATTATCAATAGTGAAAGCTCTTAAGTGCATGTTTTCTTTGGCAAGCAAATTGGTAAAGGTTATAACCTGTGCAACTCGTATCCACTTGTCAATGATTCTCGCTCTCTGGGTGGTACTGGGCGATGGACTGGAAGAAGGACAGGCGGAGGGGCAAAGAAGCGACGTGATGACTCTGTTAGTTACAGCATTGAACTGAGTGATGGTGGCCCGGATGGTGGGTGAGAGATCCTCCTTCTTATCCCTCTGAGACCACACACAGCCCAGACACTGGAAAGGCACCACCTTAACAAATAACTCCTAGACAACCATACATAGCATGATTAACACTTTGGGATTAGAAGCAATAAAGAAACAATCAGGTAAGGAAAATATAGTACTGAGACTCACAGCGTCCAGCCTGGTGAGATGTTCTGAGAGTCCTGTAATGGAGAAGTCCATGAAATCTGACGGATTATTTAGCTCTCCTGACTCCAAGTCCTTCTCTTCCTGATCCACCTCTGGTTCATCTTTTAGACACAACTGCTCATTATTAACATCTGAAAGGAGAAAATAAACTTGAGATTGCATAATTGGTAAAGCATGACCTCAAGAATGATTGAAGAGAACACTGTAACACTGATGTTGTTTCAAACTCTGGGTTTCTGAATTTTAGAACTTTATAAGAACAGCTAAAAAGTTCTTAAGTTAATGTAGATTTATATTAAAAAAAACTATTTATTCCAAATAATTTCAGACCATTTTCACTACCTGAGTACATACACTAATCAGCCATTACATTAAAACCACCTAATATTGTGTAGGTCCCCCTCATGACACCACAACAGCACTGCTCCATTGAGGCAAGGACTCCACAAAACTCTGAAGGTGTGGTGTGATGTCTGAATCATGACGTTTGTAGCAGATTCTATAAGTCCTGTAGGCTGTGAGGTGGGGCCTCCATGGATCAGACTAGTCCGTCCAGTACAGCTCACAGATGTTTGATCAGACTGAGATCTGGGGAATCTGGGGGCCACGTCAACAAGAACTCTTTGTCATGTTCCTCAAACCATTACAAAACAATCTCTGAAGCATGACAGGGTGTATTACACTGCTGAAAGAACTTACTCTCATAAGTGTATACCATGGCTATGAAGGGTATGGTGTGTGGTATGTATCAAAGTAACATCCACATGAATGTCAGGACCAGAGATTTCCCATCAGAACATTGCTCAGAACATCACACTGCCTCTGCTGGCTTGCCTTCTTTTCCTCCTGCTGCCCTCTTTTTCACAGGTAAGTGGCATACACACACATACATGTGATTCATTGGACCAAGCCACATTCTTCCACTGCTCCATGGTCCATGATGCTCATATACCCAATGTACGCACTCTTTACTACGGACAGCCCCATGCACAGCAAGCTGTGAGGCACTGTGTGTTCTGACACTTTTCTATCACAGCTAGCACTAACTTTCAGCACTACGCTACGGTAACTCTTGTGTGGAATCAGACCAGACCCTCTAGGCCTTTGCTCCCCACACACAACACTGAGCCTTGGATGCCCATGACCCTGTTGCTGGTTCACCGGTTGTCCTACCTTAGATCACATTTTATAGTTACTAACCCCACAAGACCTGCCATCTGACTCATCACCTGTCATCTAAGTCATCACAAGGTTGCTCATATGCTTACACATCCTGATTCTTATCCATTTGAAGAGACAATTGTTTCACCTGTCAGTGGTTTTAATTTTATGGCTGATCAGTGTATATCAACATGTCTGGACTGAGAACAAGCAAGCAGTTTCAAAAGGTATCACCTGTCTGACCTTCTGCTTGGAATCTCTTGAGGAGAGCTCCATAGCGCTTGGCCAGAGGCGAGAGAGAGGGGTGCCGTCTCAGCTGAAGGCACATCAAGCGCAAAGAAGAGTGCATAGGATAGTCTCTGAAATCCTCAGCAAACTCTTCCAACCATGTCTGGAGTAAAGCCCACAAAGAGCTAAAACAAAAACACATTTCTGAGCATTTACTCATCATGAGGGTAACATAGCACAAGGAATTTCCTTGGAGATTCGTTTTCTGAGTTATTCTGACTTATTCCAGGTTCCATCTGTGCCCGGAATACAAGTCTTTGAAGTTATGAAACAAGCGGCAGCATGTTTTACGAATGTAGCATTGATTATTTTCCAATCAATTGCTACATCTGTATACCTGTAAGACCTATCAAGAAAACTAAGAGGCGAAATAGGCTTGGAATAAGCAACAGTTATAAGCAATTATCAAATCTCTGGGCAATATTATATATCTTACCTATTATGGCAAATGCTGTTATCCAGCTCAGTGGTAAGACTGGCCCTGTTAGGAAAAAAGAAAAATCACGGTTAAACTTTGGTGGTGGGGGGGCTACCAAAAACTGTTCACAATTCACCACTAAGTTGTTTTAAGTACTGAATCGGACTTAGCCTTGAGAATGAATGAGCTATTATTATGTCTTTGCAAAAACACTACCAATATGCATATGGTAAATCAGACTGGGCAGCAAAAAGCTGATGGCAGGAAAACAACAGGAGTTCTCTACACCTGTAATAAGTGTTAGGCTAAAAGTGGCAATTGTCCTCACTCCAAGCATGCTTAGACAAAGATGTCTAAGCATGCTTCAGCAGGGGTGATGTAATATGCCTGAAATGACCTTCACCCTGCCTTTGTTTATTGTGTTTCCAAGTCATATATTTTAAAAAAACGTGTCCTTTAGACGAGACATTCAACCTCCGTCCAAGACAACCTTGAAAGAGCTTGGTAGGATCGCCACGCTGGTGTTATGCAGTGATTCTCTGGCATGTGTCTGCTTTGGGTAAAGAACTGATAAAAAAAAGGCCTAGTGGCATCCAAATACAGAGAAATTTAATTCAATGAACTAGAAAGGTGGCAGTCCTGGCTGTACTCCATGGTGTCAACATTTCAAGAGAAATCACTCTGGGCTTATGACTCCTCCAGGAAATGAAAAACAGAAAACAGAAAAAACAGAAAAAAACTAACTTCCAGCAACCCAGGGAGACCAGTCAGGGGATGTGAGTTCAAGGCAACAGGTTGATGGTCTTATGCAACGGCAGTTAATAGTCACGAAAGCAGGAAACTCCAGGTGGATACAGAATGATACAAAACAAATCCAGACAAATACATATTCATACACCTCTTTTCCCACATGGTCACGCTCATATACACATGTTTTATATTTACCAGACACCTACAGGCTTCTGGGCATGTATCAACATACACACCTCAAAATCCACAGATCAAAATATGACCATAGGAATCTCAGCTTCCACCTGTGGTAGTCAAATGTCAATCTGAAACTGAAGATCGACTAAAACAATTTCAACCTGCTTTTCGTTTAAAAAGCAGAGATATTGGCATTTGTTTTTCAGCCACTTTGTCCAACAAGATTATTTATTTCTATTGTCTGCATAAGCAAAAACAGAAAGCAAACAGAATGTTGAGTTCAGCACATACACACCTCTGGAAAAGCATTTCGATGAGTTGATTGGAGCTGGTGAAGGTCCGGTATGTGGACAGCAGTATCCTCCCATAGTCCTGCTCTTGACGGCAGGGATCGAGCAAGTGAGAGACGAGCCGCTCCAGAGTGGCCGCTTTCAGCCTCCGGACCTTACACGTCCGGTACTGCACAAACGCAGCGCAAGGACACGAATCTGAGGCCTGGCCTGACTGCTGGACGGGCTCTCGGCGCAGGGTGACCCCAAACACAGCGCCATCTTCAACCTCCTCACCCCACTCCTGAACAGGATCCTGAGACACAAACAGTACACACTTTTTTTTTTTTTTTAATTTTGCACTGAATAGTGCAGACATAGTGGGAAAAAATCTCTGCAAGTTTGATTCACGGAACAAGTCAACGCTTCAAGTTGTCAAATGTCCCTACAGATTCATTGAATTACTTTGGAATGATTTATATTAAAAATATTTACACTAACTACACAAATGTGACAAAAAACTGTTATAAATATGTTTTGAGCCAAAGGAGTGTAACAATTCACAAATCAGATTATTCAAATTTTGTGACGGGTATTGTAAGGATTGACCAATACTGATGCTGCTTTTCAATATCGATACGTATCAACACTCTTATTAATACTTCTCTCCATAATTTGGTGCAAAAAAATCACTTCACTTGAAAACAGTTACTTACTCATTATTTTTTTGTAGGAAAAATATAAGCCAAACTGTTTGTAGACTTTCCATTAAATGTTATGAGGGAGGAGCCATCACTACAAATGTCTGGTCAACAAGAGTGTGGAGAAAAATGCTGCTCCGGTCCCTCCCACTGATCCGGTCTACCATTAACCATTATAAAATGCCAGCTATGTTAGAATGCATTAATGCTGCCTACATACCGATGGCAGCACTGCTAGTCCGGGAGCTTCTCCATATTTCAGCACTGACCACTCAGGAACCGGTACCAATTTATTATGAGACCTCGATACCCATCCCATATTTATATTAATACATATTAATATGATACCGTCTGTCTCAATTCTATATATTTTTAAGTACAGCAAAGTCAAGGAGTGGCTGAACGTGCGTCTAACATTTTAGAATGTTTCCATTTTCAGTTAATCAGAGCATTCAGCGTTATAAAAGTACAATATTTTAAACATAGCATTGTAGTCTCCTGTTCTAACACGCGAGCCAAAGGCTAACATGTAATCCCCAAAGTAACACACTAGGCACAAGCTAATAGACAAGCTTGTATTGTAAGTTGTAAGTTGTATTGTTACATGCCAAAGAGAAACAGCTTGAAAGTACTGTCCATGGTTATAAACCCTCTGCTGTATATGTGATAGATATAGGTTAGGTTAAAAATACTGGAGTTCTCCTATGGGGCCCAAGGCTTGGACTGTCTGGGGGTCAGTGAGGACGAGTTTGAGAGCCACTGGTTTATGGTACAACCCCAGCAGAGCCTACAGTCTTCAGTACAGTGGGAATCTGTATGATGTATGCATACACAGTTTAACATGCATAATGTTTAGCGCAGGGGCATTTTCTCATAGGAACACTTTTCCATTCCTAACTTTAGTTATTTAGTTCAACCTGCAGCTACCTGCAGCCCTTAGCCTCTTGTGTTTGGAGAAACAACAGCGAGGGCTGAGCAGTCAGCTAAACGCAGAGCAGTGGAACTCAAAGCAAACACTCGCAAAGACAGTCATCACACGCACAGAACTGGCCCGATGGATGATGTCAGCAAAAGAGACAGTACAGTACAAGTCAACACATGAATCATGCACGCGATTGGAAACACAGGCAATATTCTCACTGGTTTCTCAATGTCTTTCTGAGTAGCTTAACTACAGACCACCACAAAAGCTCAAAATGAGCAGTTGTGTGGATTTCAGACTACTATTTATGGTCCATTAGAGTGACAAACATGCGATTCCACAGGTGAGCCACCTAGAACGGATCATTTCTGCTTAAGGTCTACTATGCTGACAGAGGTCTTACTGATCACTTTTTATTAAACACAGAGCTGTCACTTGTTATTTTAATGATTCCTTAAGAACAGTTTTTTTTAAAGCCCAAACAGTCAAAAATGCACTGAACAACACACCATGCACAGTCTTTCAAAGACTCCAAAACACTTGATCTGAAAGTGTACAAAATAAGAAGCCTTTATAAAGACTAAATGTGGCAAATGTGAGTCTATAAGGCTCTGGCTTTTACCATAAGAGAGAGCAGAAACATTTCAAATTTATAATCATAAAAACCGATGAAAAACTAATCACTGACGATTGAGTGGGAAGGTAAATGCTGATTAATGAATAGAGTCAAGTTAATGAATGCAGTCAAGTTTATCACACATGTTTAAGAGCCATTTGAAAATGATTTTAACTATAAGCAATTTATTTATCCATTATAGTTCACGCCACTCTTGTGTTCATCTGGTTTTATTTCTTAATTGCACTTTCTGATTGTAATCAAGATATCATATATTCTTTAAATACTGACAATATTCATGAGATGCCCATAAAAGCATATTGTAACACATATTGTAAGTTATGTAAGGTTATTGATGTGTATTATGAAAAATTATGAGGTCAATGTCTAACAAAAAGCCTGTATCAATAATCTATGAGTAGTGTCTTTTTTGCTATTGTTCTAATAAACTACTAAGAATTTGCTTACTGAACTTTCCTGTATTCATGGTTATTAGCTGCCTCAGGTGCAGCCCTTGATCTCTCCCTCTCTAAATAGGACAGAGAGAGTTCATTATCATTTCTGGTGAATAAGCATTAGGGGTGTTCTTTGTTTAATGTAAACGCATGAACCCAGCAAGTAAAAAAAAACAAACACAAAAAAACACATTGCTAGAGAAACAGTTCAAAGGAAAAACACCTGGAACACTGTGACATGCAGTCGACTCTCTCTGGAAACAAATCAAAAGATGAATATTACATACTGATTTCCAGCTATTTCCACTATTTACAATGAAATGTATTTTCAACCTTTTTTTTTTTTACTTTTCACCTACTGTTTTTCCCTAATCGGTATGATACATTATTTGTGTGTACATTATTATTATTATTAATATTATTCACATTATTTCGATAATTTGACGACTGGGAAAATTGGTGGACAATATGTTATTCACAGATAATCTGATGACTAGGAAAATGAATTTGTTATTGTCACATTTGCAACCAATAATATAGCATCATATTTTTAGGTTGCGCAAATACTGACGCAAGTGTAGTCAGCAGTGCTGAGCATCTACATTCTTTACATTCTTCGTAGTGGATAACACCACACCTCCACCTACATCTAAGCTTCGATTCCTCATCAGCAGCTAAGCCTTCAGTTTACACCAGAAATGTAAAAACACACTGTCAATTGCGAAGCACCAAATGCTACTTAAGTCTGAATATTGTCCCCTTGTGAAGAATCTTCTGCTAAATGTGAGTGAGTGAGTGAATGGGTCCAGGCCCATGCTTATAAAACACACTGCTATGATAATGTTCATTTCTGCCAGAGTAAAGCAGCCAAAAGTTAACATTGGTGATGCAACATTTTTGGTAGTTTCAGATTAAACATAGTCATTTAACCTTGGATATTTAAGGTACTCCAGGATTGAGTGCTAGTATAAACTTGCACTCTTTTTGCTTTAGTACTGCTCATATTCATATTCAATTACATTTAGAGGCCTTCCAGTGAGTGAAACAAAACTAATAAAACCCATCATTTACATCCAAGGATGAAAAGAAATTGGTAATGCAAACAAATGTCATTAGTGGACCCCATGCTATTAGGGGTGGTAGTAGCCTACTGAGTAAAACACCTGCCTGTGAACTTACAAGGTTCAAACCCACGCTTTCTACTGCTGTGTCCTTGAGCAAGACACTTAACCCTCAGTGTCTCCAGGGGGACTGTCTCTGTAACTAATGATCATAAGTGTCTGACAAATGCCCCTTTACCAGAAGAACAATGCAAAACACAAAATCTTTCATTTGTTCAAGTTTATAAATCAGTGCATTTTAAAGATCTAACTATGACATTCATTTAAACTGATTATGACAACCTGCATTAGCTTTAATTGGATAAGGACTGGAATCACAAATAAATGGAGGTTGCTCTATTTCCAAACTGCAAACTCCAAAACTTGCTCCAAACCCAAAGGCATTTCTGCCAAAAATGTATCCTTCCCTTATAACTGTACACCACACTACACTACTTCAAGTCAAGTTCCAGAGCTACACTACCATCAGTGGTGCCTGATACAATCGGGTCATGAGTGTCGTGTTTCGTGTCAGCGGCGTGCAGGCATGAGAAAAATGGCCAGTAGCTCGGCGCACCAGCGCAGCTACTCTATCATTTTACAAATCTCCATTCTTTCATGTGACATACACATCATGTGCTAAGCAGCAGCAGTTTTTCACTCCAGACTAAAGCAAAGGTATCATGTCATAAAGTGGTTTATTGATGCGTATGCAAACAAATGTCCTGTTCATTACAGTCATAAGCAGTGAGGACCAAAGTCTCTTGACAGAGGAAAATGCACAGTTATGTGACTAGAATGATCCAGCTAGTTGCATAACACCGTTTTATTTGTCCACAAGAGATCCAAAGATCAGTTGTGCGTATTCCCCTTTCAGATCCAGTGAGGTAATTCTGTCCTCAAGCCAAGTTGCCAAGATACAATGGCAGCCATGCAAGCTGCAGAACAAACTGCGTTTATTCATCCCCGTGTCCGTGTCACAGAGCAAAAGAGCACAAAGTGGTCAACCAGTAGCGCATGATGCCCATATGCACACAGCCAGATTAATTGTGGGTGAGCTTTGCATTGCCAATGTGTCACAATTACATAACACCTAACAGTGAGGCCCAGTGAAAGAAAGGAGTACAGGCCTATAGAAATACATCTGTGTTAAATTAGCATGGCACCCATTTGGAAACCTATTCATAGGGGTGTAACAGTGTTTGGTATGGTTTTCAATTCTGAGGTCAATATTCAGTTTAGTTGTCCAATTTTAGATTTGAGAATACAAAAGCTCTGATATACTTAAGTTCTAAATATAAAGGGACTGATGAGTAGCATGGCAAAACAAAACCGAACATCAATATGTGGTAGCTGCCTAGTGGGTAAAATACTTGCCTGCGAACCTGATGACCACAAAGTTGTAGGTTCAAACCTGCACTATCTACCGTTGTGTGCTTGCGCAAGATGCTTGACCCTCAGTTGCTGCAGGAGGACTGTCCCTGTAACTAATGATTGTAAGTCGCTCTGGATAAGGGTGTCAGTTAACAAATGTTTTCTGCCTTACTGTGTAATACAGTGGGACTCTCTTTATGTGCAAATATGTAATTTATTCATAAAGGCGTGCATCTATACGCACACGCAGAAAGCCTGCAATCATTCACAGTCCACTGTTAGTAAAAGAAACTCTGTCCATTGGAAGTAAACAGTGGTCACTGATTAAGGAACTGAGAGGAAGCAGGTTAGAAAGAGAAAGCACGAACATGTAAATAGACAACCCTGGATTCAGCCACAGTGAATAAATGCAATGTCAGCATACAGGATGGAGGTTAAAAAGAAACTTGGCCTTGTAACAAAAACGCCAAAATGCCCCTCGCCCTCGACCCGCATCCGATGTCCGAGCCTGTCAGCCAACACTGTGATAAATGAACACCAGGTGTGGGAGAGTGAGAGACAGACAGACAGACAGACAGTGACAGAAAGAGACAGAGACCGACAGACTGGCAGACAGAGAGAGAGAGCGGCGTGGCAGAGAGACAGAGAGAGAGAGAGAGAGAGAGAGAGAAAGAGAGAGAGAGAGAGAGAGAGAGAGAGAGGGACCATTTTTGTGTGTGTGTG